>JAEPRB010000135.1:29736-111486 GCA_016758965.1 Circinella minor | reverse complement strand
ATCCGGGATATTCACATTGCAATGTTTCTGGTAGCTGACGAATTATTTCGGTATCATTACTGATATAACTTTTTTTGCAACCAGCTGTAGAACATTGATAACGGTATCCCATTATATAAAAGCAACTTATTTTATTTTAGTTTTTTTCAATAATTTCATATATAGTAAAAGCATTTGACAATATTCATACGTAACTCAATTTTTACCTATCAATATCTATTACTCTGCGTGCAAAAGGAGTCTTTGTATAACCATTATTCCCGAGAGTTTGTTTACATCCTGGACACTTTAGTTCCTTCTTAAAAAACTTCTTAAATAAAACGTGAGGGAACCACAGAAATACACGCGGAAAGTACAAAAGGCTTGGATCGATTTTCTTTTCTCCCATCAATGCAAAAAATGAACATTTTGGATAAACCCAAAATGTTCCATTTTGGTATTCTTGAGGAAATTGATCTGCATTATGATACATTTCAACTCGTATGCGATCTTGAATTTTATGAAAATATTCCTCAAGCACACTATCCTTATCCTCACCAGCTTGCTCATCTTCTTCTGGTATAGGAATATCAGCTTCTTCAGCTTCATCGTCATCACTAACATCAAAAACATTACTGTCTGTTGCGGTCTCCTCTGGGTTTTGTTCCTGCTCTACAAGAAGCTCACGAACAGTAGCAAAATCTTCAAGCACAGTTAACTCTTCTGAAGAAGTGTTTATCGATTCAGAAGAGGCTGCTTCCATAGCGCTCGATTCAATGACAATAGTTTGGCTACTGGTAGATTCCGTATTGACGGGCTCATTGTTAACATCGTTCCTGGAATCACTTGCCACGGCAGAATTTTCATCTCCAAACGCAATCATGAACTCTCCATTAGATAATGCTTTCGGTCCATTTGATTTTCTTCCGGCATTAGGATTTTTTCCACCTGTTTTTCTTCCACGTCTTTTATTATTGAAGTTAAATTCCATTTTGTCACTATTGATACAGCTTTTGATAGCAATAACTTTTTTTAAGATTGACAGTAATAATTTATGAACTCTCTTCTCTCTTATGCTATCTGTTTAATCTCAGCAACATGTCATAGTCAAAATTGATTGGCTAAATCCAAACGTCATAGTCTTTTTTTATTGGTTTTCACTGCCTCATTCACTTCACCCGTGCCGAAAAATTTCACAGGTCAAATCAAGTATATTTGTTACAAAAAAGGAAGCACCCCTTATTGTTATGAAAAAATTCACATGTCAAAAAGAAAGCACCAAATTATTCTATAATAACCACGTGGGGTGAGAGAGATATTATTAATTTAGTATCAAATTTATATTGTTGGGTACAACAAAAATTATTAGACTACAGACAATACGTAACAATTATTATATTTTACAACTCCCTTCCTTTTCTCCTTTCCTTTTATTTTTTATACTCCAATACAACAAAAATGCCTAACAGCAACCGTAAGACAACAGCATTTATTATCATAGCAACGGCAGCAATGGCAACAGCAGCTGTTGACGAAAACAACAAAAATACAACAATAACGACGAGTATCACGATAAACGATGTTATGGATATTATCTCATCAATAATGTTATTTATATTCTCATCTATACGTACTTTACTTTCGAAAAGCACTTATATTGCATTTTCGCCTGCTCGATTAACATATAACACCATTGCGTGGATCATGCGTCGATTAATTCTTCTGATAACTCAACTGACATCAAATCCCGTAGTTTCATTTATACTAGTTGCCATTGGGTGCGGTTTATTAATTGGTGGTTGTGCTGGTTTTGCAGTAGAGGCTTTTTCTTCTATGCTTTTATCTGCGACCTGGGGTAAACAAACCAAAAAATTGTCAACAGAAGTCAATGACGAACAGCAAGAAGAACATGAAGATCCTCTGGTTCTATCGACTGAATTAAATAATAGTGATCCTCTTTCTTATAAACGACAAGCCAAGTTCGATGAATTTAGTAATGATGAATATTATGAAGAAGAAAACGATCATAATATTAATGAAGCAGTGAAAGATGAAAAAGCCGATCTTATGCATGAAATATTAAAACGTCATTTAGAACAAGTATCCCAAGAACAGCAACAAAGCAATTTGAGGAGAAGAACACCCGTTGTTGCATAAAAGTTGCGTGTGCTAAAAATACTAGAATGTGCGAGCGATGGAGCAAATAATATATCACTTCTCTTTGATACTCATGTTTTTTATATATAAAAAAATCATAATTATCTTTAAATCAATTACAGAACACATTCTTTTAACCCTAGCTCTATGTATTATTATTATTATTATTATATAATTTCCTTCCTTCCAATCTCCACTCTCAATTCTCAATTCTCAACTCTTCTTTATATTACCATCTTGATACTTTATCTTTTTATCCATCTTTATTAATTCTTTATATAAATACTAAAATGCTTATAATGAGCAGCGTCGCAGTCAGTTAAAGTTAGTATCGCTGGCTAGAAAAAATCACAAGCACTCCCTGAATTACGTTGAAGACGCTACAACTGTTTGGGTCTTGTTCGAATTTTTCTGCTATGGCTTATCTCCATCAGATGTGCATAGCCGCTTTGCCACTCAAAAAGAATGGAGAAATCGTTAATCTCGTATGAGCAACTCAAAGCTGTAGTTCTTTTGTTTTGTGTCTTTTTACATAATTTTCTATGTTTTGCTTTTAGAAAAAAAAAGCGCCAAAGAAAAAAAAAAGTCCACTAATTGCCTTACAGAAGCTGTAATATGTATTAAATTATTTTCATATCGGATAAAGGATAAAATATTCTTTAGCTCCTATGAAATTTCGAAAGAATACATACGTGGATCGGCTTGTGATCAAATTTTACGTATCTAGATGCTTACATGGTATAAATCAGTTTTCAGTCGAACAATCTATTAGTCTCATCTTAAACAAAAACTGGAAATTAGATACACACTCAAAAAAAGTTTATATTTTCTTTTGTACGTACGTACAGTATAAAATTTTAAAAACAACAACGAAAGACCAACAGTATATAATTTGTCCGTTATCTTGCGACGTAACTTTGCTTATTTCAAGTTGATTAAAGACTGTGTCAAACAGCATTCAACCTGTATTGCTAATGGGTTTTGTAAAGCGTTCGAGTATATAAAACTCAACGAATTCACTTTGTAGGTATTGATATTATAGCAGCAACATTATATTTCCTCCCTAAGAAATATGAATAGTTTATAAATAAATAAATACTAGCTTCTATTTTACATTTTGACCCATATTTTATATTAAGGCAGTCAATTCATGCTCTCCATCATTCAAAATACATTTATAGTGTACTTTTCTTAACGAGCGTATATATGGTATTGACTAACCCATCTCTCAGTTTTTCGAATGTGAAGATTAAACTATATAACTGTGGTTAATGCACACGTACACTTTTTAATGTCTTTAGATCAGAACAGACGATATAACAGGTTTAATAATCGTTTTTCTATACCTTCGTCTTTTGTATGACTATCTTTTATCTAACAGAACTTGGGAAAATCGAGGTAAATGCACTGGAGACGCACGAGCTTTCAGATGATTAATGGTGAATGTTTTCACAATAAATTTACTCTCCTCGTTATTAGAGTTTCATGGTCTATGAAATTCACGACTTACTTTCATCAATACCATTTTCATATCTACATATTTTCATATAAAAACCATGCTAAATTAAATTGACTTGTGCCATTCGTTTTTCTTTTAATTAGCATGGAATATCCAATCTCTAATTGCTTTAAGGATTTGCTTATTAGAAGTAGCTCTACTTTATGTGAACACTATTATTTTTTAAAATTGGAATCAAGTTTATTATTTACATAAAAAGACGTTGGTTTAAGTGGGGGAGGGGAGGGGAGGGGTAATGGAAAAAATGGAATAAAATAATAGTTCTGATTGATGGTATATCCTTTTTTTTTAATATATATAATATGATATGACGTTTTTGTTGTTGTTGGTTTGTAAGAAAATAAAGAAATGAGAAGATGAGTAGGTTGATGTTAGATAGGTAGGGTAAAGAAGTGAAATTTTGAAAAAGCAAGGAAAATGAAAAGGATTTTGTTGTGCAATAAGTAAAAGAAAGAAATAAAAATTATATATGGCGGTAAAAGGGAGAAAGGTTAAAAGAGATGGATACTAATAAGGGTTATATATAAATGGATGAAGGGGGCAATTGTGTAAGTGTTATTGATTTGATTGGGGGAGGAGGGAAAGAAATGATAATGAGGAAGGGAGATGGAATGAATAGATATTATATTATTATTAAAAGAGATTTTGATGATACGCACACATAAAATGATATACCAAACCAACCAAACTTGCTAATAATAAGATTCTAAATAATCGCCAAATATATTCAGATATAAGCCAAGTTCGACCATTACTTGTTGAAGCAGCGGTAAGAAGCATTGAACTATTACTTCGAATCATAGCCACAGGACTATTATTATGATTACCACTACCATTACCATTATTTTTACGATTATCATTATAATTCTTATGACTCTTATTCATAGTATTATTATTATTATTACTATTATTATTACTATTATCCCCATTAACAATAATACTGTTATCCGTTGCTGCTGCCGTTATTACTGATGTATCATCGTCTTCAATAACTTGATCCATAGGTTGTAATACAGCATCTGGAGGTTCCTTTAACAAACTTGGAGCAAAAACATTTTGTTTAGATCGTCTCCTCCGTTGTTCCTCTTCCTCTTCATGAGATTCTGCTAACTTTTCAATAACTTCTTGACTACGTAATTGTTCGGAAATCACTTCTGCGACCAATGGAGCACCCGTTTTTGCAATTAAAGCTTCCACTACTTCATAAATAACACCTTTACGTTCGTCTTCCAACGTTGCTTCTTCTAATGCGGCCTGCGCAAGTTCAATAAATCGATCTTTATTTCCATCGCCATCATCTCGATCACTATAATCATCGACAACAGCATTATGATGAATCGGTCGTTTTCGTCTTTGTCGATGATTTAATACCATATTAAAATCTTCTTCTTGTTGTTGTTGTTGAAAATAAGTTTCCGACGTAGGGTCTTCTTCAAAGTATTCTTGTTCTTGTTCTTCTTTTTCTTTTATTTCGTCTTGATCGTAATAATAGTAATCTTGCACTGGTTGTTGGGATAAAGGTGATATTGAAGATGCTTGATTTTTTCGTGACTTAATAGATGATTGTTGTTGTTGAGCGGTAATCATTGTTGAAATGATTTAACTTTATTTATTTTTAAACTTAAATGCTTTTTTTTTTTAAAAAAAAGGTCACTTTTTGTGTTGGTTGATTTGTTTATTTATTTTTTTAAGAGAAAAAAAAAAAAGAGAAAAAAGAAAATGCTTTTTTTTTTCTTTTTTTCTTTTTTTTTCGAGGCGCTGCTACTTGTGTTGTTAAAAGGGAAATATAAAAAGAAAAGGAGGGGAGTATTGGTATAACAATATAAAAAAAATAAACAAAATTATCAAAGAAAAAAAATATTTTTTTTTTTCACAAAAAAAAAAAGTGATTATGGAATTAAAAAGAAGGAAAAAGAATTAGGTTACCTTTATATTTTATACATATGTTTGCAAGCATATGTGGATGTACATATCACACATAATTGTTTAGGTAACTATACTAAATCTGGTGGAATATCAGATCATATTTATCTTGTTTCATAAAAGTTTATTGAGACTTGATAATAATTAATATTACTCAGGATGAGTTGGTTACCTATGCTACCACCAAGTAACTAAGCAACTAACTAAATAAGCAAGATGTTACCAAGGAAAAGGAAGATTACACAGTTTTTTCTATTTGTTAATATCAGTTAGTTAAATACATGTATATAATTAGTTTAGCAGTTTGATAACAAACACTTTTCTTATATCTTATTGGGTGTTTTGAATAATGATAAACAAACAAAAAAAAAGGTTGTATGTACCTGCTGACTTAGGCATCATCTGCTACGTATACTATTTACTATTAATTGACAATAGTATTGAGCGGAATAAAAGAAATGCACATAGTCGGGCATAAGTATTAGTTCATAGAGAGTGTGTTGAAAGGAAATCGCATGATTTATAAACTACGGTACATTTTTTACACTCTTGTCAAAAAGATCAGGTACAACGGTGCACAACAGTAGAAACTTTTTTTGAAATGAAATAACTCAGCGTTCATTTAAACATATATATATATATATATATATATTATGACCATTATCATTATTAAAACTATAATAATAAAAGAAGTACTCTACTCTATATTTATTATTATGCATTATAAAAAAACAAAAAATAAAATAAAAATGTCTGAGAGCGGTTTTATGTACACACATGACGAACGGATTGGGGGGAGGGGTGGTTGTAAAGAAAATAAACTACTTGTTTCTTTTTGGCAGATTATATATTAAACTACTACTGTTACTTGCTAGAAGAATGATAAGAAACGAAAAAAAAAAAAGAAAAAAATGAATACTTTCATTTATAAAAAAAGAAAAGCGTTTTCAAATTGTCTTACGGAAAGAAAACCAAAGGAAAAAAAAAAGTGAGAAAAAAAAACCTTATGATGAGATTTACAAAAGAAAAACAACACACACACACATTCATTTCCTTTTTTTTTTTTTCTCTCTTTTCTCTCTCTCTCTCTCTCTCTCTCACACGCACACTTTATACACACTTTATACACATAACTTTCTCCCTTTCTTTTTCCTCCCTTTTTTTTTTGGTGTTTGTGCTATCCTTTTTTATTATTATTTTTTAAAACTGTCAACTTGTATATAAATATATATATATAAATATATATTAATAATAATAATTAGTCTTGCTCTTTATCCTCTTTGGATTATTAATGGAAGAAAGATTTGTTTCAAGGCGGACCCGAGGATTACGCGAGGCTGTCGCTGTCTTCCATCTTTTTATAATGGTAAAAATAAAATCAAATATTATCGCGTTCATTTTATTTATGGATTCTTTGAAAATAAATGACTAAAATAACTTATATACATAATCGTTGTTTTTTTTTAATTCACTTCAAAACAAAAAGGTCGTAGGTCTTGCCATTTTATCATTAGGTATATAATACACTGAAAGAGGGATAGATAGTAGTAGTAGTAATAATAATAGAGAAGGCAAAAGCGCCAAGTTTTTACTTGGCTTATCCTTGGACTCAGACGGGGAAATGGACGAAACAAATGGGAATAAATCAATATACACAATTAAATCGACTTTGATAACCAACAACAATCCAAAAAAAACAAAACGACCTCTTTTCTTTTTATCTTTCTTAGGTGCATATACAATTAATTCAACAGTGAGCAGGACATTGTCTATTGGACTTTTAGCAATAGGTGGATCGATTACAATTATATCATTTATAGCTTATTTTGGTGCACATATTGAACATGTTGGGTTTTTAAAAACATATAGTAGTACTACCGCATTAATATTAATTCTTGAAATAGGTAATTTATCTATCTACCATTCTATTTATGCTTTAAAATTAAGTGATCTATATATTTTTAATTTAACTATTTTTTTATATCTATTATTATTCTAGTACTCGTTGGTCTTGTTTATGCTCATCGAAAAGAAGTAAAGAAATACAAACTTATGCACACACATATATATATATATATACAGAGAGAAAGAATAAAAGACTAATTAAACACCTTTTTCTTTGTAGTTCGATGAATATGGTAGTAAAGCATGGGATTTTTTTCAAGAAAATGATAAACCACTTTTGAGAGAAATAGAGGATTCGTAAGTTCACTTTAAAATAAATATAAGGGTTGGAAAGGGGGATGGAATGAAATGAAATGAATAGATAATAATTAACCTTAAAACTAAATAAATAAATTAGACTTTATTGTTGTGGATATAATTCAACTGAAGATCGTCTTGTTCCATCTGACACATGTAAAAATATATCATCAGACATAACTGGATGTAAAGAAGCAATAACAATAGCAATTTTTCAATGGAAAGATTGGATTTTAGCCACTCTATTAATTCTTATTGGTCTTGAGGTATGTCATAATAATAATGTTGCTAATATAAATGGTTCATATTCCTATTGGAGATATTAGAAAAAAAGTTAACATTTTTTTTTTACTTTCTATATGTATTAGCTTACAGCATTACTAACTTCTGTAGTACTCACGGTCATGGTAGAACGTGATTCAGAGGAAGAACAAGCATATATGACATTACTATCAGCACAAAGTAATACACACATTGGATGGTTTGATGGAAATCATCATGTTGGTAATAGTGGCAGTATTTCAAGTGGCAGTAACCACCATAATGGTAATAATACAAGTAATGGAAGTGGTAGTCCAGTGTTTGGAAGACATCCAATATCTTCTTATTCTTCTTCTAATGGTAGTCGATCCAGTTTTTTCTATACCCCTCGACCACCTTCTTATAATCAACAACAACAACAACCACAACGTGTTCCACGTTATGGAAGTACCATTTCTACTTCATCTCATAAGAAATAAATTTCCCTACGTACCTCCCTTTCTCTTTCTCTCTCTCTCTCTTTTTTCTTTTAATCCACAAACAACAAATAATGATAATAAGCACATCCAATTCTTCTTCTTTTTTTTTGCATTTTGTCTTCTCTTCTTTTTTTGTATTATTTTTTTTTCTTAGCATATAAATAGTTTTAACTCTTCTTCAATCCAATATTATTTTTATACATAAACATAATTCGCAACTCTATTCTTTTTTTTTTATTTTTTGGACCCGAAAACTTTTTTTTTTATTTTTATTTTTTTAGCTGACTCTATAAAAAAAAAGTATATTATGGCCAAAAATGATGAAGAGAATAACATAAAGTATTATAAAGATATTCCCACCTATCAGGATTTTTTAAAAAATCACCTTTTATTAAATAAACCTGTAGTATTTGGTCCTGCTTTAACTGAAACTTGGAAAGCTCGGCAGGAATGGGTTATTGACAATGATGATATTATCGAGTATAACAACAATGTCAACAATGAACAACAACAAGAAGAACGACCTAAAATGAAACCACGTTTGGATTACTTAAAAGATCAATTTGGATCTGCCATTGTTGGAGTAGCTGATTGTATTGAACGTGACTTTACAGATCAAAAACGATCCGAAATGACATTTGAAGAATTTATTAAAGTGTGGCCCAATGGACGATATTATCTCAAGGATTGGCATTTTGTTCGTGCTTTCCCGGAATATCATGCCTATGACGTACCAAAGGTATTTGCAGGTAATATATATCTTTATTTTGAAACATATGAGTTCATTTAATGATAGTAAACTAAAAAAAAATTAAATTAAATGATAATAAAAGATGATTGGATGAATGAATATTGGTTACAAGAAAACAAGGATGATTATCGATTTGTTTATATGGGTGGTGATGGGACATTTACTCCTCTTCATGCTGATGTTTATAGGTAATAATATGGCAACAAAATGAAAATAGTAACCCATAGCAACTAAAGAATAAATGGAATACTGGGATTAGATCTTATTCGTGGTCAAGTAATATTTGTGGTATCAAACGGTGGACTTTATTTCCCCCAGGAGAAGAAAAATATTTAAAAGATCGTCTTGGTAATTTGGTTTATGACTTGAGATCCATTGATCATGTACAATTCCCAAATACAGAACAAGCCAAAAGAATCATTTATTATCAACGTGATGGAGAAACAATGTTTGTACCAAGTGGATGGTATCATCAAGTGGAAAATATCGGACTGACGATATCCATCAATCATAATTGGTCCAATGCGTGCAACCTCGGCATGACATTCCGATCCCTTGTATCCGATTTGGATGATGTGGAAAAATCCATTGATGATTTACGTGAATCCATGGCACCTATTGAATTTGGTCAAACATGTCATCAATTATTACTTGCACATAGTGGATGGGATTGTTGTATATTTACAAAAATGCTTTATTGTATTTCTCGACGATTACATGATTATTCAGAAGAAAAAGAAAAAGAACAACCTAAAGTAAAATGGCAAGCGCAGCAAATTTTGACTATTTTGGAAGAATGGAAAAAAAGAAAAGAAATTAAAGTGTTGGATGATTATTTAGAGCAACAAGGTCTTAGTAACTTGATAAATGATATTAAATCACTACTATTGCCACTTTTATAATAAAAATAATAAAGTTTTATTACCTTTCATATCATAATAATAATAATAATAATTAAGTTTTCCTTTTTACCCGCCACCCAAAAACGTGTGTTTTGGACCCACTCCCCCCCCCCTTTTTTTTTGTGTTCGACCCCTTTTTTCCTAGTCCACACACCACTCACTCATTCATTTCTTATCCGTCCCCTCTCTCTCTTATTTCTTTTTTTTCTCTCTCCTGCCTATTTTTTTTTACAATCAAGTGGCAGCAACTGGGGCTTTTTTTTTTTTTTTTTTGCTCAGTAATATTTTCTCTGCTTAACTTGTGCTCTTCTTGTGTGTGTGTGCGTACATGCTTGTATGTGTGTATATATGTGTCCGCAAAAAATAAAATAATAAAAAAAAGTTCTTTCTTTTCTTATATCTCACTCCCGCACAGCAGCACAACATTTTATAAATATCTATATACATATAACTTTTTTTTCCTTTCCCCCCCAGAACAGTTGTGATATATATATCAATATATATATACATATACATATACATAATAAACCCTCACTTTATCTTATAACTCACTTACTCACACCACACCATATAACAATCCGGAATGTCTAGTACAACAACAAATAATAACATGAATAATAATGACGAAGATAATTCCATTCTTCCATACCATTTTGATACACATTCAGTTTATGCTACTCATCCAGCTCATTCACATGGATTTTCAACTACTACCACGACTTCTATTTCTACTTCTTCTCCTATAACCACTCGGTGGCCAACAACAACAACAACGGATTCTTCTTCGCTTTCTTCTTCATCTTCATCGAGTACTACAACTAGTTCACCACCTCATTCTTTAACTGTTGCCGAATGGGCAGGTACAAAGAAACGTTCTAATAATAGTGAGTGGTTTATAACATTAATATATTTTTCAAATATATATATATATATGATTATTAACTAATCGATATGTTATATCATGAATAATGGTAATAAAAATAATAATAATGGATGATATTATATCTAGGTTGTACAAGTAGTTCTTATTGTTCAGATTATTCAAGTATACCCTTACCAGAACAACGTACTGCTTCTTCTTCTTCTACAACTACCACAACTACTACTGATGATGATTGGAAAGATGTACATCGTAATATTAAACGTATGGATCAGCTTTATGATGCAACATTTTATACATGGTTAAAATCTGAAGATAATGTTCTTGTTACAGCCATGTATTTACATCGTATTGCAAATGAGTATCCTTTGGAACGTATTGCAAATGCTTTAAAATGGCTTGTGTCTGACTGGCGTTGGGAAAGTACAAGTATTTTGGTTCGTCATGTGACCGTGGATTGGTGTAATAAAGATGGTATGCACTCAATTTTATATTTTTATTAATCTATGTATACTATTTTTATATATAAAAATTAAGCACATTTAATAACAATATTTTAGGTGATTTTAAACGAGCGTATCTTTTACGACACTTGACACAAAATTGGGCAACACAGTATACAGCCACATTAATTACTACAATCTTAGCAACGCCACCTTACCTTTCGGCCGATAATCAACAACGAGAACGATTTTTAAGAGCTTTTACAGAAGATTGGGATTTTTCAAAACTTTCGGAATTCTTCATGTATATACAAAGTCGGGCTAATGTTGATTATAAATTAAAATGCGTCATGCTGCAGGAAGCCGCAAGACGTGAACGTGAAACTCTTAGTGCGAAATTAAACAATCGAAAAAAGCGTAATAAGATTCGACAGGATAGTAGTAGTAATACTAAACAAAAGCAACAACAAGAAAAGGATAAGAATGATCATCCAGTTACTTTATCAGTATCAACAACAGAAATTATAAATGATCAAGCCAATCATGATCTGCAACAACAGCAACAAAAAGACAACAACAATGATAATGAGGAACCTATGAACTTGGATTACCATTCGAATGAAGCAAGATCAAGTGGTAATAATAATAATAATAATAATAGTAGTAGTAGTAGTAGTAGCAGCAGTAGTAGTAGCAAATTGATGGAAAAACAACAAAAGGATAATGATGAAAAAGGTTGCATGGAGATACAGATGAGTAGTACAAATAGTACATGCAGTGATGATTCTTGCTTGGATTCTTCTGCACCAGTAATGCCCAACAACAATTATAGTAACCAAGCACCAGAAGAAGAAAACGCACTAACAACAACAGTAGTAGCAACGACAACGACAACGACAACACCTGCATCTTCCTCCTCAGAATCATCATCTTCTCCTGTAACATCAACAACAACAATGGACAGTATTACCACAAATGCTGTCAACCCCGCCACCACCTCCGCTTCATCTTCATCTTCTTCCTCCTCATCTTCCCCCTCTTGGCGGCACCATCATCGTCGAACGTCAAGTAATGATATAGCGGATATGAACAAAAGGTTTCGATTATCAAGATCTGAGTTGGAAAAAGAAAAAGTAGAAGATGTGATTGTATCCTCTTCTGCAAGTGTGGGTTGTATGTCAAGTACTGCTTCACCAGGCCCTTCCCCTTCTACTTCAGCTTCCACTGTCAATCCGTCTTCATCCTCATCTATTTTACCATCTACAGGTACCACCAATACCATCACTCCTTCTACTGCTAGCACAAATAAACGTGCAACTACTCCTGATCATTCGTACCACCATCATCACATATGTTGTGCAACTGCAGTAACTACCTCCACTAGTAGTTGTAGTGGTACATCATCTGTATCGAACAGTAATCAAACTGCTAGTAATAATAGTAGTCATGGAGATGATAATAATATTGATTCCATTAATTGTTCTTGCTCATGTTACAATGATAGCAGTCATGGTGATCATTCTTCTCGTCATCATCAGCATCATTCGCATCATGCTATTGTTAGTGCTCCGAATGATTGCGTCAGTGCTAGCGGCATTGGAAGCGATTTGTCTCACCTGCACCTGTCTCGTGTCACAACAACTAATGCAACAACAGTATCCACCCATCTTTCTCATCACCACCATTACCATCATCATCCGTCTTCTTCTCATTCATGTCATCATCATCATCACCACCATCACCATCATTCTACTTCTGGAAATCTATCCGCTACAACAACTTCTACAACATCATCATCGTCAGCATCAACAACAACAACAACAACAACAACAACAACACCTGCTGTTATGGATGTATTTACTCAATGTTATCAAACGACGACTTCAGGTAGCGCAGCAGCTACAACTCCTACATCTCATTTACAAGTACGTAATTTTCGACTTCGTCGTCGATCTAGTTCAAGTTCTTCAACCACATCTACTGGATCTACCACAGGAGGTTCATCCTCTACTACCAACCATCCTACTTCCAATACACAAATAGAAGAGGATGGAGCATCCAACAACAACAATAATAATAATTTGAAAAAACGAAATACACCTGTGAATAATAATCAGGATAATAATACCACATTTTACCGATAAAACAAAAAAGAAATAATAAGAAAAATAAAAATAAAACAAACATCCAACTTTTTTGTTTTCTTTTTTTCGAATATAGTTTTTATTAAATAGATGGAGAAAAAGGGAAGAGGGAAAGAAAGAAGAGAAAAAAAAAGTAATAGTAATTTATGTTTATTTAAACAAGATTATGCATTCCCTTGTTCAAGGTCACGATGTCTAGGTCGATTATCCATTGTATATCCCATAGAGGCTTGTAATGAATTTCTTCTTAATTGTTCATTACTTTGACGTCGATCCGCTGTTGCCATCTCTGCTGAATCCTAATATATTTATAGATAGTTTTTTTTTTTTTTTGTATTAATACCAATATGTTTCTTCTTGTATATACTTAGTATGATTTATATATGTACTTACCATGCTTGCAAATTCCATAGGATCTACTTCTCCAGTCAATACACGTTGACTCAATGGATTTTGTCGATCTTTAAGGTTCAAGATATGAGAACGTATAGATTCTTTATATCCATTATTTATTTCACCGTCATTTAATTCATAAATGGCGTTTTCAATAGATTTCGCTAATGCCTGTAGATTGTCTGTGCGTAATCATATTATTTAAATGAGAAAAAAACAGATAGTTAAACTGGGGGGTTCACAAAATAAAATAAAAAAAATCGAGTACGTAATTGTTATCATTAAAATACATATTACCTTCTCCTCCTTCTTCTGTTTGAGTAGTAACTATATCATTATTGTTACTTTCGAATAATGCTTTATGTAATAAATCTTGGCCTAATTTTTTTTTCCATTGTTATTATCCCCATATAAACATATATCATGTTGTGATTTGTTAAATATCTATAAATATTTATATTTCTATATTTACTTTTTCGTCGCACTGATTCCATTTGTTTTCTTTCTTTATCTTTATATAAATATGTATTGAGTACGTAGAAGAAGGTATTTCACATATCACAAGTTATCGAAAAAAAAACAATCTTTTGTATTTTTGTTCTGTTACAAACATTTTATATAAAAGAAAAAAAAACTGGGTTTATATATAATATAAAAAAGAAAAGTTCTGAGACCGGGAAACATCTAAAATTACCCGTCGGACGTTACTTGTTGAAATAACATAAATTACTAGTAAATCATATTTGTTTGTTTGCTCTTATAACACATATCAAGTTAAATATGAAACTTTTTTCAATATACACTCCCCATAAGGATGATCTATATTATACCAAAATGAAAAGATAATACTCATTATTGAAAAAAAAAATCGATAGTGGGGAGAGAGGAAGGAAAGGAAATAAAAAACAAAACAATAAAACATAACAGAGCAGAACAAGAATAAAGTATAAAATAAGAATAATATAAGAATAAGAATACTGATGAAAAAAAATATGTCTTTTTTTTGTTGATGTTGTTGTTTGGATCGTGGATACATATGTGTGTGTGTGTGTGTGTGTGTCTTTAAAGAATAATCGAGAGGTTACTGGAATGATATCATGAGGGAACTTTGTACGAAAGAGGAAGAAAGGTATATATATATAAACAAAGAATTTTTTTTGAATTGAATTGAATTGAATGTTATACTACATCAGCCCCTTCAAAATCAATAGGTGGAATTCGATTTGAATTTGAAAGTGGATCAATTAATTTGAGTTCTTCTTTGATTGCATTTCGAGCCACAGTATCCAATTCTTTTGTAACAAGTGTAAATATTTTCTAATTGATTATATAAATAAAAAGATGAGCTTTTTATTCATCATTAAACTCTCTCTCTCTCTCTCTCTCTTTATTTTCTTATCATACCTTTAATTTATTATCACACTTGAGTACTAATTCAAAATAAGCTTGATTACATCCTTCAGATCCAATTAATAATTTTTGATATCCTTCTATCAAAATATCTGTTAAAGTAAAAAATGTTTCAAAATAATCTAAATCAAATGGCTAAAATTTTTGTTATTAGGTTTTTCATTATATTTAGTTTTGTTTTGTTTGTTCCCCCCCCTCTCTCTCTCTCTCTTCAAACTTACAACATGTGGTAACAATAAATGAGTATATTCTCCATTATCACTATAACCACCATCATCTTTCCCTCGAGCTTTTCGAAATATATTTTTCTAAATATATATGTTAATTGAAATTTTGTTAATAAAAAAAGTGAGGATTATAAGTAATAAAATGCTTATATATAGTTTTTCTTACCATTTTTTGTTTTGAATGATCATTTGTATGATATTCATATTCGTTTAATAGTTGTCCTAAAGCCTTGACATAATCAGCTGTATTCATTATATCTAAAATGGTACCTAATGAAACTCCCAACATGTAAAAGTTACATGACCTAAATTAAATATTCTTTTAGTGAATATAATAATAAGCATATATATATATATATATATTGAGAGTTATACATGATATTCAAGTATATATATATATATCATTTTTTTTTTTTTACCTTCGTTGCATTTTGATGTTTGGATAGATGGAAGAAAGATCACCTTTTGTAAGTAGAATGGTATTAAACCAATGAGTATTTCCTTCATGAGCACGCCGAAGGTATCTGATGGTTGCAACACGTTTTGATACTAATTCAGAAAGATATTCATGTAAACTTGGTTGTTGTTGATTATTATTATTATTATTATTATTTATTCCTCCTCCTTGTTGTAAATGTTGTTGTTGCTGTTGTTGCTGTGATGGTGTTGCCTGTACCATTGATTGTGCATGATATATAGATGAACTCATTGACATATTTTATTCTTAGTGTTGTATTTTAAAAGTAGGTACCAAAAAAAAAAAGAGGGATTTTAGATAACTTAATTGTATTCTCCCCAAAAAAATAAACTCCTTATAATTTAAATGCGTATGGTTACACTAAAAAAGTGTGGTTTTTATTTTTCACATCTGAATTTAGATATTAATGGATCATCCTTTGATAGATCAACGTAAATCAAAACGATTTTCTTATCATTCAACATCGTATAGATCAAAAAATTGACCTTGTATTTTCTGTTTCTTCCAACATAATTATTGCGTAATGTTGACATTATATACAATAAATAATAATAAACCGATGATCATAGTAAAAGCCAAGAAAAAAAAAAGATCATTAGATCTTTTGTTATACGTACGTAGAATAATATGTTAACGATTATACATAATAGTACTAGGGTTATAGACAAGGGATTTGTTACTATGTAACTCCATGCTTTACGTCCCTTTGGTTTTCTTGAAAAATTTTAATACCTATTTTTTATGAGTAAAAAGCCCATGAATAATACATGACAAATGTCTATTACACCCTAATAACACTATGAAAAAAAAAAAGAATGCGACTAATTGTATAAATTATAATAATCTTATCGAGTAGTCCATCGTATTTAGAAAATATTAGCTACAAAAGAAAAAATTATATATTACTTGGAGCTGTATGAAAAACATTTTCAGGGAAGAAGGATAGGGGATAATTAACTGGGGGAGGGGTTGCGGAAATAGAGAAAACCATACATAAAATGTTGTCACTGAAATTTTCTTATCTTACTATTAAAGAAAAACCACATGGGGGATGTTGATGAAATGAAACAAAGACCGTTGTTAATAAAGAATCTAAATATTTTTGAAAGCATTCAAAAAATCAGAACACACACTCCTTTTTTTTTTACTCTCTCTCTCCCTCTTTGTAAATACTTTTTTTAAAAACTTTTTACCAATTTAACATTATGTTGATAAGTAAAGTAATAGTGGCGATAGCCGCGATTGGTGGTACATCGGCTCAACTGATGAATTCCAATATTCTTCAGATTTTAAATACAACACAATTATCTCCAGCAACCAAGTTTGTGAATTTACTTCAATCATCTAATGAATATCGTCCCATTCTGGAATTGTTAGCAAGTCCTGGTAATCATACAATTTTTGTTCCATCAGATAAAGTATGGGAAGAATTGGAACAACAACAGAAAGAACAAGGTGGTGGTCAACAACAAAGTGGTAGTGGTGGTGGTAGTTTAGAACCATCAAACACCGCTTCAAGTGTCCCAATGCCTTCGGATCAAACCCAGCAACCTGAGCAAGGTCAAGGCCAGGAAGGACAACAACCAGATCAACAAGGCCAAGGTCAACAACCACAACAACAACCAGGAGACCAACAATCTGAACAAGCTTCTGGTTTATTTGATACAAATGGTGCATGGATCCCATTCCCTAGGTAAGTTTGTATATATGTGTAAAACTTTACGATGTATAATTTTTAAATACTTTGTTTTCCTTGTTATTACAAATATACGTGTTTACTAATGAGCTAATTTATCTTTTTTTTTTTTTATTAAAATCAAGAAATGCACGTATTCTTCAACAACAACAATCGTCATCTCCCATTCTTGGTGGTGGCAGTGGTACTACTGGTAGTGGTGCAGCTGCAACATCTCAACCTATCGGTGCTAGCACAACATCAGGTTTTACTGGATTTAGTTCAACACAAAGTGGTAGTACTGGAGGCCAGCAACAAGCCACGAGCAGCAGTAGTCAACAACAACAACCAATTCCAACTGCACCTACAAGACCACCTGTCAATGATTCGGAAAATCCATTTGCTCAAGGCCCTTTAAAGAACTTTACTGTGCCAGATGTAATTCGTTATCATATTCTTAATGGTACTTACATGCTCAAGGATTTAGCTGATAATCAAACAGGGGTTGTTACATCTCTTTTGAATAATCAAACCGTGGCTAAAATTGGCAAGGGTTTACCTTTACTTGTTATTCATAATCAAACTGCTGCTATTGAAGCTAATAATAACACTACCGATCAACAACAAAATGGTGCTGGTCAAAGTCAAGGTCAAGAAACAATGACTGATACTGTTATGCCCTCTTCCACAGAACAAACCCAACCTACGGATCAACCTATGGATCAACCTACAGATCAAGCTCAACCTACAGATAGCAGTATGCAACCAGATCAAGATCAACCTGAACCAGATCAACAAGAACCCGAACCCGACCAGCAACAACCTAATCAAGAACAACCATCTGACCAAAGCCAAGCACAAGGCAATCCAGGTACTTGGTGGAGAAACAGTTTGTTCAAATGGGCTCTTAGCAATAAGGTTAATGAACTAGGCGAAAATACATTGCAAGATTATACTACAAACCAAACATCCAACTATACTGTGGGTAATGGTATTGAATTTGCCAACGTTACGCTTTATGATATCATAGCATCTAATGGTGTCATTCATGTTATTGACAAAGGTATCTATACTACTATTATAATTACTCTGTTCTTAATTCACACTACTCTTCAAAATGCTTATTTTCTCATTGATCATCTCTTTTTCATTTAATTTTTAGTCCTTACACCTCCTACTGCACCTTCTCAAGTAGCACAAAATGAAACTGAAATTTCTACTTTTAGTCAACTACTCAATCAGGTTAATATTGATGGCCTTTCAAACGTAAGTTGATTTGTTCTTTTTTTTTTTTTACTACTTATATAAAAAAATTCGCATATAAGTTAAAATAATAATCAACCAATATATAATGTATATAGGTGACTGTCTTTGCACCCACCAATGAAGCTTTACAATCTTATGGAACAGATCAACTAAGTGAACAAGCTGTCCGTCAATTACTTGCTAATCATGTCGTCTTAAACGACGTAATTTACTCTACCAACGTTACAAACTCAACAGGTAGTCAACAACAACAGCAAGGTGGAGGCCAACAAGGTGGAGGCCAACAAGGTGGAGGTCAACAAGGTGGAGGTCAACAAGGCAGTGGTCAACAAGGCAGTGGCCAACAAGGCAGTGGCCAACAAGGCAGTGGCCAACAAGGCAGTGGCCAACAAGGCAGTGGCCAACAAGGCAGTGGCCAACAAGGCGGAAGTCAACAACAACCTGCTCCTGCTGGTCAAATGCAAAAGCGTCAACAAACACAGCCTTCTGATCAACAACCTCAAGGTGGTCAAGGTCAACAACCTCAAGGTCAAGGCCAACAAGGTCAAGGTGGTCAAGGCCAACAGCCTCAAGGTGGTCAAGGCCAACAACCTCAAGGCGGTCAAGGCCAACAACCTCAAGGCGGTCAAGGCCAACAACCTCAAGGTGGTCAAGGCCAACAAGGCCAAGGTCAAGGTCAACAAGGTCAAGGTCAAGGCCTCACTGTGCAAGCAGCAAATAATCAACCTCTTAATTTGCAACCTGTTGGCAATACTTCATTCACTGGTGAGTTTTCTCTCTATCTTTTTCTTTTTCAAAAAATGTTTGTATATTTTTTTTCTCATAGAGTTATATAATTATTATGTAGTTAATGGTGCTCAAGTCGTCAAACCAAATATTTTGATGAATAATGGTGTTTTACATGTTATTGATCAAGGTAAACAAAAATTATTATTATATTATTCATTAAATAGTGAAAATATATGTGGGTGCTTTGCTAATTTCTTATTCTAAACACCCCTCCTCCTTTTTTTTTATTTATTACTTTATACATATAACACAAACAGTCCTTGGGCAACAATCTCAACAATCCCAAGGTGGTGGTAATGGTCAGCAACCACAAGGCGGTCAACAACCTCAAGGCGGCCAGCAACCTCAAGGCGGTCAACAACCTCAAGGCGGCCAACAACCACAAAGCGGCCAGCAACCTGAAGGCGGTCAACAACCACAAGGCGGTCAACAACCACAAGGCGGACAGCAACCTCAGACTGGTGGCCAACAACCACAAAGCGGCCAGCAACCTCAAGAAGGTGGCCAACAATCCCAACCTCAACAATAAACTGTATATAAACATGTGTATAATATCACCATCAAAACACTCTATTATTATTTATAAAAAATCTTTTTTTAGTCACTTAGAACAATATTAATATTAATAATAAATAAAAAAAAATTATAGTAATAATTAATATAACAATGAATCACATTATATTTTAAATAACATGATTTGAATCATGCATATATTTAGATGTACAATCTATAATTGATTTTTGTAAACTCAATATAATCTCATGATTTTAAAGGATCGCCGACACAAATGTAAGGCAGGATAATCAATTTTTATTGGGGTTCTTTATTCACTTTCTCTGAGTGTGAGAATTATATACTGCACTGGTTCTCTCAACATTTTTCTCTTCACCCCCTTTATTAAACACTCCCTTAGTTACCTTTTACCCAAATGAAAGCAATAAGCTTCCGTCTTAATCGAGAAGCACTTGAACTTTTAAATAATGCACCCGAAAAAATACAATTTGAATTAAATGGTAGCGATAGCGTAAGTCTCTCTCTCTCTCATATATATATATTCAGTCTTCTCAAAAATTGTTTCATTTTTAAACAAGAGAGGATGTGTTTGTGTGTGTGTGTATAAAAAGAAAGAGGAAGTCCAATGTAAAGGACATTAATGGCTAAACAAAAAAATAAAATAAACCAACAACATCAACAAAAAACGAACAAATTATAGGCCATGGTGATTGGCGGGAAATCATTTTCAGTCAATGTACTACCTGATCCAACAATTGCTCATGAATTATATAGGAGTACTTCGGGAATCAACATTGAACATGTAGCCAATGTAACCCATCGGGCGATGATGAAACAAGTTCTTTCACAAGAGGACAAATCTTGGATTCGTAGTAGAACAGAAGCGGCCGAACGTGAAAAGAACGCAAGACGAATAGAGTTATTGGATGGACCTAATATGCCGTCCCCTCGTAAAGCAGCTACACCCATTCGTCGTGTTGTTTCACCGTCATCCCATCGTGCTTCACCACGATCTAATACAACACCTAATCCTAATACTACACCTACACCTACAGCAACACCTAGTACAGTAGCATCAACAGCAGTAGCAGCTAATTCTACTTCTTCTACCACAGCATCATCAACATCATCCACACTTCGAGAACGTTTAATACACCTTCTAGCAATTCAACCACTTCCTTTAATTCAATTAACGGCTCCATTACGTACACGTGATGAAGATTTGATACCCGTATTAAAAAAAGTAATTAGTAATAATGATAAACACACACACACACATATATATATATGGGATCAAAAAGATGACAATAAAGTTTCTGTTTATTAATATAAAATATATAATTTATGTAGGTGGCGTCATTATCAAAAGGAAACTGGCGATTACGATCTGATATTTATCCAGAAATCAAGATATGGGAATGGCGATATGATGAAAAAGAACGAAATATTGTGATCAAAAATGCGCAAGAAGCATATAAAGTACTTAATTTACCGCGAAATGCACCTGAACGAAACAATCTTCAGCCAAAAAAGTCACATCATCTTGTCCCACCTCCTCCACAGCGAAGTACTATTACTACACCTACAAATAATATTACAAATATGGATATAACATCATCAACATCATCACCTCCGCGTAAACGACCTGCTCCTTCCTCATCCACTACTACCACCAATCCCAATTCGACTTCTTCAACAGCGACAACAAATAATAATAATAATAATAATGATACCATCACAACACCTAGTACATCAACATCTGTTAAAAAGAAGAAAAAACAAAAAACCAGTAGAACTAAATCATCAACATCAACATCAACATCAACATCAACACCATCATCATCGTCAAGTACCGCAGTACCACCACCAGCTGCTGTACCACAACGATCAGCAGTGACATCCTCTTCAACAAAAGATCGGCATCGTCATCCTAATCATCATCAACAACAACAACCACTTACCACAGCCATTGTACCTGATAATACATCATCCGAAAGTGAGGATGAATATAATGAACCATTTTCAGTTGCACGAATTACCAATCAAGCTGAATTCTTGACAACATGTAAACGACATGATGAAGCACAAAGTGAATATATCCATCTTAAAAACAAAATTATTAAGGATCATCCACATTATATCGAAGCCTTAGCCCATGTCGATAATAACACGATGGAATCGACGATAGCAAATGAGGATGAAAATGAGTTAAGAACGTTATTTTATCGTAAACTAAGAAGTATTTATTTATCACGTGGAGGAAAACCGACACAATGGAGAGCAGTGATGCAATTATGTAGACAATTTAATTGGACTTTAGCTAAAGTCAATACTTTATGGGATGAGATTGAACGTGCTTACACTGAACACCATTTTTCTTTACCCGCTTGAAAAAAGAAAGTAGTAATGATTGTAGTGTGCCAAGAACAAAAAAAATATATATACTTAGAATTTATATTTTCAATTTTTTTTTTGGAGGGGTTTTCATTGTTATATATTTTTATAAAGTTATTTATATATTTACAAACAATATTGTGATAGGGAGATAAATGCAAAATGGTTATAATGGATGTCGATAAAAAAAAAACAAAAGAAAAAAGAAGTTTTCTTTCTTTGAAGTTCTATTTATTGATAAGAAACAAAGAAAGGAAAACACAAAGAGGGATGGACTGGGTTGGATGGATTTGTATGATATATATATACAAAGAAAAGATCATTTATAAGAGTATATGTAAGAATGGATAAAAATACGTATCAAGTAAGTAGTAGGAAGGTGTATATTATATGGTGGTGAATTTTAATAATTCTGTGTTGTAGACATTGGCATGGTTGATGCTATAGCCTCATTAGGGTATGGAGGATATTGTTGTTGTTGTTGATGTTGATGAATAGGAGGGGTAGGTGTTGATCCCATGGGTGGATAATGAGGAGGTGGTGTTGGCGTCTGTTGAGGATGATGCTGATAATAATCTGTATGTTGAGGAGGAGCAACATCGGTAGTAACAGCAGTTGCTACTTGATATTTTGCATGTTCTTCTTCTTGGTCATGTTCTACCATTAAAGTAGCATGTCCTTCTTCTTGTTCAACTAAAGTTTCTTGTTTATTTTGTTCATGATCACGTAAATTTCTTTGAATTAACTGTTTTTCATTCCAAAAAATGATCACACTACAAATCAATGTTCCAAGGCATAAAAAGCAAGTGATCCAAGAAAATCCAGCTGCAGCTTTGGCAGAGTTACACTAAAAAAAGTTTAGAGTTTATGGTAAGTCAGTTACTTAGTAACAGATTCTATTTTTTTCTTTTTTGCCAAGCAACATCGTTCAGTTGTTTACTAATTAATAATAGATATAAAAAGAAAGAAACACTATTTATAAATATACCTGTGTTGGCCACGCGGATTCATAATCACCATCACTCTTTGCACGTTCACTATCAATATTACAGTTATCCGGATTATTTGCATGGACTGTCATAGCGATACCTGCCGAAGCCCATGTTAATGTACAAAAGGCAGTAAAAATTAAATTAGTTCTTGGCTTCAAAGCAAACTTGCCAATACGCTTAAACTTGTTTTTACGATGATATGTCCATGGGAAATAAATCAATAAAGGGGGGATCCAAATTGTAAAGAGGGCAACGAATAATGTCCAATTTGGTCCTGCTTGACTACCGCCCTATATATATAAAGTGTATTAGATCATATCATATCAAATCATTTATTTATTTATTTATTATATGTATGTATATAAAGAATGTTACTTACATAGAATTTATTTTCTGCTGAAATGACAGGAACAACTGTCCAAAGAGCAATAAATCCACATAAAAATTGAAAGAAATGAAGCCATACTTTGATGGTATTCAAATGTGGCATATTATCCGGTACAGTTACAGGTAAATCAATCTTTGGTACTTTTACCATTGTATCTTGCTTTTTTTTTTTTTTTTTTTTTTTGTTCTTTTTATTGAATTAAAAGAAAGAAAAGAGAGAAGAAAGAGAAGAAAGATATAATTAAATAAGAAAAACAAATCGACTAAAAAGAATACTAATATTGATAATGAAAATGAGAGAAGGGTTTTTTTATTTTATAAGTTTCACCAAACCTAAAATGGAATGTGCCAAGTCTTGAATCATAACTTTTACCATTTTTATATTATTTCTCTTGTTTTACATTCTAGACACAACTTAATTTTTCGTTTGAAAACGCTCTTTACCATTTATTATTTATTGGTATAAAGTGGCTATTATATTTCTTTTGCCATTTTGAATCACTTGATAATTCAATGAACATGAATTCAGTTACTTTTCTTTTTTTTTTTTTAATAATGAGAATGCTTATAGCTATTTTCTTTGTTCTCGTACTTGCAGCTTTATTTTTGTCTAAGAAAAAAAAACTAGCGTTGTTGTGTATGTGGTGCATAATAATATCTATCGGCACTTTGATTTTACTATTTTTATATCAAGGAGTTTAATATGATCACGTATTTACTATATATTTATTGTTTATCATACGAACCTGATGACAGGGTCGCATATGGTGATATATATATATAATAATTTAACAGGTATTCCTTCTTCCAAATGAACAACCCAAAAAAAAAAGAGTAAAATGATACATTAATGATTAAGTTGTAATAATTTAAATATTATAAATTTCAATTTAATACACTAAAATTACGAGTCTAAAAGTTAGGCTTTTACGATTTTCATCCATTTTCAAGGTTATTAAAGTCACACATACGGGGAAAATCCAAAATACCCGCATTCTGAATCCAATCGTCACTATTATTTCAACCTTGTACACATTCATTTATTATGAATAATTTATATGTCAACACAACATTTATGATAATTATGCATTATATAAATATTTTTAGATTTAAAATATACACTGACTACGTAGTGATAATAAGCAATCACCAAATTTAGCGCCAAATATGTTAATACGTAATTATTTTTTAGCAGGTTAAGAAGCGGAAGAAAAATGGCACAACGGCCAACGTGTCTGACGTCATGTACTTCACATCTTCATCGCATAGATGCAATATTGGTAGTTAACAAAGATATTAAATATGTCAATATGTTCTATTCAATAATAAATGTTTGTTCATTATCCATATAGTCAGGGGGAAAATCTTCAATATTTTCTATTACACATGTTGAACCGAACCATCGCTTTGTAACGCTCTACAAGAATCTTTTTTATGATCGGATATCGTTTACGATTCGGAATTCCATAGTCAAAAGGAATTCCAGATAGTATTACGCATAACGAGCAAACACTTCCCGTCCACGAAAAACTAAACTGTACACCGGATACTGATTGTCCTTGTGGAGATGTCAGATCTGTCCAAAATAAATTTTCTTTGTCCACTTTTATGAAAGACAATAAAATCTATATACTATAACTAGACTACTATAAAGCACATAATACCAATTATTCGTGATCGACTCTATAAGGTAAAGGCCTAAAAGAACTATGTGTTTGCTACGGTTTCCGTAAGGTAGTTGGGGGAACTTAAGTGTAAGCTACTCAAAAAACGTGTCGGGTTCTCTCTCTCTCTCTCTCTCTCTCTCTCTCTCTCTCTCTCTCTCTCTCTGTGTGGTAATTATCTAGAAGCAACAGTGGGTGTGTTTTACAACTAGTAATAGCGGTTTTGTGAGTTATACACATCTTACCAAAGGTAAATAATACCCAACAATGTTCAATAAAGGTCATTAGAGACGGATAGAAGTAAGGAGAAATGTATACAATCGACTATTACATGTTATTAAGATGTAACTATAATAAATTAAAGAAAAAAGTCTCACTTCTTTTAAAACATAAAAAGCAAACCATTGAAAATGCAACACACTTGTTGTATCATGATAACAATTTTAATGCCAATTAACGTCACAAAAACAAAGCCAAAATTATAACCAAATATAGAAGTAAATGCTAGACCTAAATCTTAAGAAGGAAATCAGGTAAATCACATAAAGATCTTTTAATCGCATTGAAATAAAATAAAGAATAAATGTATATCAAGATGAAATAGTCCAAGATACCTGAGATCATTGGTACTAATAACTTTCTCAAGAATAATAACTAATAATTCAAAGCATCGCATCTTCACTGTATCGTCCATCATTATCATAAGAATAGTTAATCACGACGGCCACTTATTATCCATAGAATAGAATAAACATACATACATTGTTATAAAAACCATTGTAAAAAAAGAATTTTATTCAAATCTTTACTATTAAACTACATAATAGATTCTCAAGGAGATCTATCTTTTCGCTTTCATAGTTTTTATAAATTATTAACACAAATGACCAGAACGGGATGTTTGCTCTTGCAACCCAGTGTTTAGTCGATTGTATTGTTCCTTTGATTTATGTTGACGAACACATTATTACATATTACTTATTTCATCATATACTGATGGACGTATTCGTTACCATCTGTAAATCGTTGAACCAGTGACTATGAATAAAATATAATAAAACATAAACTCACTTCCTGACCACCAAAGAAAAAAATTCCATGGAACCAATTCCCTTGTTTATGGTGCGTCACATAAGCATTAGTCATGAGTTTTTCTTTTTTTTTTTTTTTTGGTTATTTGAGATACTATCCAATCATGAAAAGTCATGAAAATTTTGGGGGACGATGATCGGTCTTACTTTACTGCAGAAGAATATATTGGATTTAGACTGATTCTTATTAAATTTTTTTTTAATTTGTTGTCCGATGTCGAATGAAAGAAGATAAGATAAAGTACAAGAACTGGTACAGGATATCATTTTGAATTGTATAAGAATTAAACGCTTATCAGCGGGAATGGTATAACTCGGGAAATTGGTGAATTTTATTAAAATAAATATTTTATCCACAAAATTTTTTTAATGCTGATTGTACAACTCCCTCCTGTTAACTACTAACCTGAGCTCAAGTTATAAATCTAATGATGAGCCAGTGAAAAAAAAAACAGTTGAATAGACACTATTGTTGCTAATCAACTTTTTATATATTATTTCAACGTTTTCCAGTGTCAACAAGAGGCCAAGTGGTATTAATATGTACCAATAAAAAAAAATATTGTACTATAAAAAAACAATCGATATTCTTTTATCTGATACCATACAACAGTATTAAAGCCAATTGTTTGTCAATTGAAATGATCCACGTAACAGGCTTAAGAAAAGACAGTTAGTGAGTTAAACAAAATCGTAACTTTTATTTTTGTTTTGTTCAATCTCTCTAAAGAGTTATTTGTCTCTTTTAGCACTTGTAAATATTTTTATATCTCTATAGATAAAAATACTATCTGTGAACAAGGCTATCAGAGCATGTGCATGGTCATTAATCAGTAATAGCTTTGAAAGATTATTCTATGGGAAAGGATGCTAAAGAACCTAAAACATCTATATATATATATATATAAAATATCAGCAAGAACTTAATTTATCAAAGAATTGGTAATTATTATAATGATATATAGAGTTATGAAAGAGTGATATCTACAGCCTTTACCTACAACATTTATAATAATTTTTATAAAAGCTTCAACATGGAGATTTTAATAATTAAAATGTAACAGAAGCTTGGTTACGGCATTGATGGTGTTATCATCCACCTCGGTGTCCACTTTTCTAAAACTAGATAGTAATACACATATTCACGCATCATAGATTATTAAAATACTTTATGTGCGAAATACATCAGTCAATGTTCAATGCAAATAAGTCACACGAAACATTTTATTTCTTTGTGGGCATGTAATAATTTACTGAGAAGATAAATAGTATCGTTTTAATAAGTCGATTAGCAGTAGCGTACTATATGACTATATTACTAGTGGCTGTTACATAATGACAGTTACAGGAAGGTTAATTCATGTCAAAATTGATTTGACCATTACTGCTGTTATAGTCACTGCTATACTACCAAGAATAATATTTGCTTCTTTTCTAAGCTAAATTTTATAATGATGCTATATAACAATATCGAATGGTTTTAATGAGGTAGGGATAATGGTATTCAATATTTCATTATTATTTATTATTTATGTGTGGTGTGAACTGTTCTGCACCCCTGAGCTCTTCTCAATATATACTTGTCATTTGTTCTATTAGACAAGATACAGCTTTAAACTTTCTTTCAATATCAATCGTAGTTAATTTTCTCTCTGCAATGATATCTAATAGCTCAGTTATGCTGCGCAGTGATATGATATACTATATCATCTTCAGACTTCTCAGAATCATCTTGTTCAATTTGATTAGGGTGTGATTGTTAGAATATATATTATGCATAAAAAAGTAAGGATGCAATTAGTTGAAAAAAGCCTCTTAATACAATTGATTGTGGCTGCACGATATATTAAAAATAATGTATCATGACAATTGGTATATAAACAATAACTCATGTATTATTTTCATCTAGTAGTGAAAAATTATTTAATTTGTTTTGATTAGAATAATAAATTACACAGAAATATGTACGTATTAATAAAATTAAACAGCTTTCTGAATAAGAATAGATGAACCTTTTGTTTGCGACTCTCTTTATAAAGTGATCAGCAAAAACATATATGAGAAAGGCATTCAATAATTAGTACGTATTGTAAAATAAAACGTTTTGTGTAAGTTATTTTACAAGCTATAAATAAATATATATACTATTTTTTTTATTTGTTTATACACAGTATCAGAGAAAAATATAAAGTAAGAGTTATTATATAAATAAGGAGATATATAATGTGAATTATCACAAAACGAAATATATACTACAACAATCGTAAAAGAAAGATAATAGGTAAAAGAGAGAGAGAGAGAGAAAGAGAATGAAAAATAGTAGCGGGTAGATGAAATATTAATATAGGAGCTTTTTCAACCTCTTTCTTTAGACTTTTTGCCAGATCTTGGAACCGCCTTGCATATAGCGAAGCAGAACACAGCACATGGCGCCTGCGAAAAACAACACGCCACCATATACAATAGCACCAGTAAAGTCGTTACCACCGGAAGCTTCAACAATAGCAGATGCAACAGGTTGAGCGGCGAAACCACCCCAACTCCAAGCGAAGAAACACCAGCCGGTACCTAACAGAAAGAAACAATTCAAACAAATATATCAGCTTATTTGCATAAAAAACCAACAATCAGAAAGAAAGAAAAAGAAAGGTCGAATTTACCGCTATCGATACGATCTTCTCCTGCTACTTGTCCAATGACAGCAGTGATCATGGCAATGTAACCACCGCCAAATAAGCCGTAGAGAACAGCAAATGCCCACATACTGCCATCACTATGAGCAGTAAGCCAGACTGCAAGATGGGCAATACAGGCCATACAACCACAAATGACAGCCATGTTGAAACGTCCAATGTAGTCACTGCAGAAACCGAGACCAATTTTACCGATAACCATCATGGCAGACATGACGGCACTAAGATTGGTCTTGACCCATGAATCAATACCCAAATGACTAGCATAGGCAGGAACATAACTGGATGGAATCTTTCGGTTTTTATGCGTATATATATATATATAGTTAATGAAAATGTATTTAAAATTATTATTGAATAAAATGATGAAAATGTAACTTACATAAAAGGCAAAGTTACCAATGAAATGAATAAGGACAAGAAGAACGAATTTCTTGTTCTTCCAATCTTTAACATCGACAACTGGAGTGTTCTTTGGAGTAGGATTTAAACGGAAACAGGTAACTGCAGCGATACCAAGAAAAACGAGATTGAAAAATCCGAGTACACGCAATGCCCACCGGTAGCCAATGGTTTGGAAACAAGCATTAGACATGTTGGAAATGATTAAACCGCCACATCCAGAAGCAGCTAAAGTGATACCAACAGCAAGACCTCTACGTTTGCTGAACCATTGTTGTGGGGCACGCATACACGAGAACCAGCAAAGAGATGTTCCGATACCAGAAAGGACACCTTGAGTCAAATATAATTGCCAGACGGCATTGGTAATACTAGCAAGCATCATAGCGAGTGTACAAATAATACATGCAGCAGCAACAATCCAACGATCATCGACTTTACTTGTCATCCAAAGATAAAAGGGACCAGTAACATTGGCAAACCAGTACCATAATGAACCAATCCAAGTTAAAGCAGTCATGTTGCCAGGATATACAACTTCGTTATAGTGATCGAAATAGACACCCCAACTAAAAAAAAAAATGATTTTAAAATAAAAATATGCCGAGTCTGAATTATTATTCCTGTGAATGTATACAGACATTTAATAATAATAATTGTTCACGATCGTGTACCTGTAACCGTAACCTTGTCTGATGAATTGTGTAAATTAAGGATAGAATAATAATTTAAATAATTATAATTAAAGTAGATGTTAGATTCGAAGCTGCAATTGTTTTTTAAATTAGTTAATTAATTGAAAGAAAAAAATCCTTACGAGCAAAGAAAACTCTATTATAATTAAATTAAAAGAAAAGTAGATATTAACAGAGATTAGCTTATTGCCTTAAAAACTAAAAGTGTTTATAATAAATAAATGGAAGGTAACGTACACAGAAGCAACCGAATACGACCAACCACGCCTTGAAACCACCATCTGGAGGTTCCAACCATTCTCGAGACAATTCTGAGACTTCGTCAACAGATACGTTTTCTTCTTTTTGAGAATAATTCACATCATGTTTTTCATCACTAGTACTCCGTTCTACAGTATTCGGTTTTTCTGTAGTGCTAGACATTGGAAAAAAAAAATAAAAGAAAAAAAAAAGTGTGGAGGAGAAGAAGAAAACGTGCAAATTGAGAAGCGGGGAACGACCTTTTAAGTATTTTTGATGGAGCTGTCCGTAAGAGGTATCGCACTGAAAAATGAACCAATATTTTTTTTTCTCTCATAGTTGTAGATAGCCAAAGGCTCTTTTATTTTTGTCTTTATTTTATTATTTTGATAATCGGGTCAAACGGTAGAAGTCCGATTCGTTTTAAACACGAATTATATAACAACTCTTCCTTTTCTTATTGGCTCCGCTATATTTTGACATTTTATGTATAAGATAAACCTTATCATGCTTTAGTCCTACAGTCCCCCCCCCCAAAAAAAAAAAACTATCTTTTTTTTTTTAATGCATAACTTGTCAAATACAATTTCTTATAGGCTGACAGTTCCGGTAGATGAATAATAAGCGTCCAATAAAACTGATTAACTTGTAAAGAAGATCATAAAAGCATTTTCGTTTACCTTATCCCCCATCATCACCCCGCATTCTTTATCCATATAAAATTATGAAATCATTATAAAATATCCAGACCGGAGCATATAAATTGAATAAGTGCTGATTCATCGTACACAACAACAAAAAAGTTGGTGTATTCAACTGATTACACCAAATATAAAATGTTTGACATATATAAAAAGAGATAAACAAACATGCATCTTTAAAAAAAAAAGAGATAACATCTGGTAGAAAAAAAGAATGACAACAACTTTATTGTTCATTTTTATGACGTGACTCATCTCTTTTTTATTTTATTTTGGCTCCATAGATTGTATTTTAACATGCCAAGCAAAAAAAAAAAAAAAATTTTTTTTGGTCCACCGTGCGAAAAATAAGATTCATGTATTTTATCTTTTATTCCGTTGAATAGAAATATTTATGAGAGATTCACTATAAGCAGCATAGTGTATCTTAAGAAAAATTATTTTATTCTTGATGGTCGTTAAAAAAAAAAAAGAACTATTTAAACTACGAACAGGACAGAGGCCAGTTACTTTTAACACAAAATAGACCCCCCAACAAAAGAAACGTAATACGATCATGAATCCTATCTATATCCGCTTTAAGTAAAAATTGATCGATTTTCCCATCATTATCAATTATTTACTAGAAGAAGACAAGTGAACCATTGCTTCTCTTGAATCTATTCAATTTCCATATATATGTTATTAATATGTAGAAAAAAAAAGATAACGGATCAAAAAGGCATTATCTTTCTTTTTTTTTTCTTAATATGTGATTTTGTGTTCATGATCTCTTTGGGCTAAATACAACTATAACTTTATATTTAACTTTATTGTTATTTTAAAATCCAATGGCTAGATTCATATATTTTCATTGGCAGCTATAAAAATTATCCGTAAATAACACTATGACTAGTTAATTATTATTATATTTTTTTTATTCTAATAATATTTTGTGAAAGAGCGAGAGTGTGGAGAGTTTATATATCCGTCATGTGAATGGCATTTTGCACATTAATAACTATATTAGGGATTGGTTTTAGCTGGGGTGTAAAAAAAAAAAAGTCAAAACCCAAATATACAGCTTTTCTGTTCCGCGACGATTTCCATCAAATAGTATTTAGTTCATTACACTTTAGCTCAGTTCTATTTTTTTTTTCAACTATTGAAGAGTAAAAAATAAAGAGATCCCACGACTAATTAAAGTGCATCACGTACAACAGTGATTTATCTTTAAATAAATTAAAAAAAAAAAGAAGATGTATTTATATAAGAAAAGGTATATAAAATGTTGAAGTCAAAACAGAAAACAATGCTGTTCCTCAACTTTTTTTTCTGTAATGACTTTTGATACATATTGATTAGGATCAATTATATTTCAAGTAACCCCACAAATCATTTGTTTGAGATAAACATGAATAAACTCAACTTTGAGGTACCGCGAGTATATGCTTTTATATTTTCTTGACTCGGTGAAAAAAAAAAACCCAGTCAATTCCAACGAACGAGAAGTAAAATAAACACTTATTTTGTCTTCATTTGGTGATTTTTTTTTTTTGGAGTTTTGAAGATCCGGCCTTGTGTGCTCGCTGCTATGTTACACTTGAAAAAGTGAATAATACGTTTTTTACTATAATAGTTCGTGAGTCCCCATTTTCGTACCTTTATTTATTTTGCGCGCCATCTTTTTCTTTTTTTACAACAAAACGGATATTACATATGTATGTACGGTGATGATTATAATTGTAGGCACCATAATTTTATTGATACGTTTAGAGAACAAAGAGGGAGCATGTTTAAACTTGTAATAGTTGCTGTGCACAACAAAGCAAATATGAATCTATCTATTCGGGACGAAACTATTTATGTAAGACATTTGATGTTTATTATCCAAATAGGCTTTTGATAATAATTGGGATTTTGAATAACAGATAACATTATTTGCGGTCGTATTTAAGCCCAATGATAACTATCATTACTACCTAAGATTTGCTCCTGACAACTTGAACGAAGTTTGAAAACATTTTTGTCTTCAAGATTTATACGATCTAATAGGAACTTGACTATTATCATACATGATATCACTCCGGATAGAAACCTTTTATGTAAAATAATGAAATTAGGGATTGTATCGAAAGATGTAATTTTTAATGAGCATTTTAATGTTGAGCATACTGATGGTCATATTGCTGCGACTACAATAGTCTTTAGAACTTAATATAAAAGCACCTAAATATAAATGTGAGATAGTATCATTTTTCTCTTCAATATGTATCACAAAATTTTACTGTACTTTTTAGTCTCGTTTAATTTAAGTATATAATCGAATTTAATGGTTTTATTTTTGTTTACAATCAGTCATTCATGTTTTTTGAGTAACATAATCGATAAAAACCGGAACTTTTTTTTTTGTTTGCATAAAAGAAAGGATGGAGATACAAAATGCGGGATTTTTGTATACGGAAAAACTAAATCTCCGGCCTTTTTGGCTTAATTACATAGTATATAAAGGTATAGATGAAGGGATGAAAATCTTGGGGTGCAACAAACCATCAGGGAAAAAAAACTTAATATAACCTGGACATTCTTGACCATGATCAACATATTAATTGATCTATGAAAATACGTCTGATTCTCTACTAATGATGTCATGAAAACTGTTTTTAGTAGGCCTATATGGTGTCTGCGTGTAGGAGTATAAAACCTTAAATACATGTATTTTGACGTTATATATAGTTATTTACTACGTTTTAGAAGCGTGTGATCTTTATTTTTACTAGTCCAGTTTTTTTTACAAACTGTGAAATGTAAATTGAAATTGGGATTATCTCTGTTTTTTATTAGTTGTTATCCCATAACTTTGATAAACCGGTTGGAAAAAATGTATACTACCTCTCTATATTGTGATTATTTAAAATGATGTTAGTTCATACTTTAAGCCTAATATAAACATAGAACACGAGCGATTGCCATGGGTACTTATAAAATTTTATAGTTTATTTTTATTATATGGGAATTGCTCATGATTTTTTTTCTCTTCTGATATATGAGTATTTAACCTAGATGCCCCAACGATCGACACTTATTCATATACGCTTATCATTTATATAATCAAGAAAAAAACTTATCGTGGATCAGATATTACAGTACAATAATAATAACCAATAATGAAAAAGAAAAAAGAAATGAAAAAATGAACTTAAAAAAAAAACTAAAAAAAAAAAAATCATTTTTATTTATTTGTAATTTTAATTCCACTACTCCCATGTCACCTTAAGTTGGATACTGACAGGAAGCGCTACATCAGTTACAGTAATATATTCTCCAGATTCTATCAGATCTTCTAACTTCTTTTCAAGATTAGGTCGAGTGGCCTCTTCTAAAACAGGAGGAGCTTGCATATACAGTGATTTAGTTGCTGTACGTAAACTAGGGCGTTTCAATTGTCTAAAATTGTTAAAAACAGCATTTGGTTATTAGAAAGAAAGAAAAAAGTATTATTAAATTACTGTTGACTTCATCTATCCAACTATTTTATTGTTTTTACTTACACATCAGGTCGTTCTTTCAATAATTCGATCAAGTCTGCTAAAGTCATAGCACGATCCAATTCAATAGAAGATGCAATTTTTCCACATACAGGGCATTCAGGTTTTTTTTGATGTTGGAAGGTATAAGTATACATACCGTCATTGCCGGTATACATCATGTAATTATCGAGGAAAGGTGATCCAGTAGCGATCTTAAATGCTTCATTACAGCATGAAGCTATTAATACATAGTTGTTGTTATTAGGATATACTTATTTATATAGTAATAAAAATTATACTTTGGAAAATCGTATGTATGTTCTTAATTACCTGCAATAATAGCGTTAGTAGAAGCAATAGCAGGAATAATATTTTTGACAACACCTTGTGTTAATGAATAGGTAACGCCTGAAATATTGAATTCTTTAGCACGTGCTAATGCAGTTTCATAGAGCCAAAGAATATGTTCTGGATTATCATTATCGCATTTGACATCCTCTATCCAAATTTGAATTAGTTACCTTTATTTCCACCATATGTATTAAACGCATATGAGTGTGTACAGCAAAAAAAAAAAATATAATAAACTTACTACCATGAACCTTTGGCCATTCCAGTACTGAAGCCCATTCAATACAGTGTTCAGGAAGTCTTGGGGTATTAGCAATTGTACAGATAGGAAACGTTGTTGGTTTATTAAACATATCCAAAGAACATTCATAACATGAATTAATAGTTGGTAAAATGACACGGGCTTGACCCTTGAATCCTTCAGTACCACCGTCGATTAAAGGTTTAAGACTTGTTGGATCATCGTCATCAATCATTTCCACCAATTTAGCATTAATCCATCGTCTAGCTTCAATCGAGTCCAATCCACAAACAACAATTTGAAATTGACTGTAATATTCATCATCCTTATCTTGAATTTTACCATAGTACCTGTATTAATGAATTGGTTGGTTGATTAGTTTTTTTTTTTTAATATATTTATGCAAAGCGGGGGTAAAGCGGAATTACACCGAAAAAAAAAATTGTATACGCACGGGACAATATTAACTCCAGGTACCCTTTGCGTGACAAATTCTGCGGCAACGGTTGCTTTAGGTCGACCTACATCTTTTTGTCTAATGATATAATATCAATTAATGCTATTCACTCATCCATCTTTATTCACAATACACTTTAGTAATCCATGTTCCTATATATATATATACCTAAATAGAAATTGTCGATTCAAGTTGCTAAGGTCAATAGTATCCATATCAATGACGTGTATTTCCTTGAAACCAGTCAAGGCAAGATTCTTAAGAATCTCACAACCAAGACCTCCTGCACCAATCACCAAGATTTTACAGGTCTCAAGTGTTAATTGTATCTAAATGTTTCATTTAAACCTTTTGTCAATTTACAATTTCTTCATTTTGTTCCCGAGTTTTTTTTTCTTTCTTGTTTATAGATACAAGAAAGGACAACGAATAATAAAAAAAGTAAAAGCAATAATTTACTTGAGGAGAGTCAAGTGCTAACAAGACACCTTGTTCTTCTTCTGCTTCCTGTCCTTCTTGTTGTTCTTCAGATGTAATTCCTGTTTCTTCGCTAACATCTTCCATATCACTTAACACGCGCCCATAACTAGGTGTGGTTGTACCCACTGTTGCATAATCTGTCATATTCGTGTCTTGTCAAAAAAAAAAAAAAAAGAGATAGTAATAATATTGCGTAAGTGAAATAAAATAAAATATAAAAAAGGTTTCCAAAAAATATGAAAAATAAAAAAATAAAAAGCGCAGCAAAAAATAAAAAGAGAGAAAGAGAGAGAATGAAAAATAAAATAAAATAAATAAGGGTAGTGTAAAATACCTTCAACTGTGGCATTGTGTGACGTTCTCTGACGCTTAACATTATGATCGTTTGTTGATGTTGGGTCTTGTAATTCACGTTTTGATCGTTCTTCTTTTTCGTTTATTGTTGTTGGGGGAGTATTCATAACTGACAATTCTTTTTTAAAAAAAGGAAAGGAACTCTTTTGGGGGGTATAAAAAAATTGGTGAAAGAGAAGAGAAAAGTGTGAATATGATAGCGGGGAGAGAAAGAGTCTACAAAGCAACACTTTTTGGTGTTAACTCAAAATTGGCACAAATAAATAAAGCATAAATATGCGGCACTTTTTTAACAAATTGAGTTATTCTTTTACATATGACATTTTTATTATTAATTATGGATAAAGAAAAAAAAACGTGTGTGTGTGTGTGTGTGTGTGTGTATGTGTATTAGAGAGAAAGAGAAAGAGAAAGAAAGAAAGAGAGAGTATGTGTGTGTATTGCATTATATTAATATAATAATTATAACCCTTTTTATATAGACTATTTTTATTAACCTTTGTAAGGTGGATTTACCAAAGAAGTGGATCTATAGCATTGTCATATTATATTAGTTCATTTGTTCATTCCCTCATTTTTACTAAAAATTAAGAAAAAATAGTTCATTTACGTTGATTGTGAAGTACTAATTCCGAGACTCAAGGATGACAAAATAGAATCAATGTCAGTCTTGGTATCAGTGGGACGTTTGGCTAAACTTCGTTTAGTCATCATTTGTAATGAGTCCAAGTCATTTTCATTGCCTCCAGTAGATTTTTGTTGAGACACTATTATTATTTGTTAGTTCTTTCCTTAATACCATAATGGAGGTTATAAAGATTACTCTCTTACCTAATGCTTCTTTAAGATTTTCTACTTTAATAGTATTCTTTTGACTTTGATCGGGTGACTAATAACAATGATAGCACAATAAGTTGAAAAAAAAAATTCATAGTTATTTTAATGAATTAAGGTAGGTAATATGTCGTTTTTTTTTCCTTCTCTTACATCAAATTCTGCACCAGTCCAAGGAGTTACAAGTTTAGGTTTAACATCATCCAAGTCACGGGAAGCACGAATTCTAAATGATCGTTCCTGGTTCACTAATAAAAAAATGAATGGTTACATTTTAATCCCTCCAATCCAAAGTCGAAAAAAAAAAGAAAGAGTTATATAAAGAACATACCAAATGCTTCCGATCCCCATTCAACATATAACTTGCTTTCTAAATCCAAACCATGTGTATCTTCTTCATCTCGCAATGGTCCATCCTTGGAAAGGATCTCAACCACAACATGACGATCAATAAATTTATCAACTACTGTTGTATTTTCAGGCTCCAATTCTTCAAAATTATTAATATGATCTACAGTAGGTGCAATTTCTGGCAAAAAGATAGGCGAATACTCCTTATGTGCCACACGATCATCCTTTAATCCCTTGAGATAGTCTTGCAATGGACTGATTTGATGCATATGAGCCACCATACCAAACCACTCCACAGTAGTTGCAGCAATAGCACGTTGTCGTGAAGTTTGTTTAATAGCACTTTGTTTCACAAGACTTTGTAATTTGAATACAAGAGGTACAGTACGAATGGATCCGTCAGCACCAAATCGACGGGTCAATGCGCAAAGCAATGTATACATGGCGCCCACATCGCCTACATTACAACTTGGCATCTGTACCCAATCAATAATTGTTTGATGTACATAGTCTACAAATTTAACATCACTGTGTTGCTTAAGTAAATGCTTGGGATAAGGTTCAGGAATTAAATCGGCTTCATTGGTCGTCGCTTCCAAATAACGAGTCAATGTTTGAGCAAATTCAACTCTTGTTTCTAAAAGACATCATTGGAGTGAGAACACGTAGGTGAGAAAGGTTATTCTGTTAAACCAGAATTTTATTCATATGAATGTATAGCACTTTCAATAGAAAAAAAAACTTACCAGGCACTCGATCAGTAAGCAAACTGATAGCTGGCAGCCAGCTGCCCAGCGCAATATTATTTTCAGACACATATTCATCATCATCTCCAGCCTCTTTACTTGTAGAAACGATAAGTTCCAAACAAATTAATGCGACACGTCGATATTCATGAATTTGCAATCCATCCACTTGATTCAATGTGGTACCAGCACGTAACTTGGCAATAATATATCCAGTAACATCATTTAATTGATTTTGATAATATGTTTGAGATGCTAAACCACCAATACTATGAGCTAAACCTTGATGAATAGCATATTCATACATGGCGCTCGTACCTTCAGATTCCGAAGGTTGTTCGTTACGGAATGAACGACCTTGAAGAGCACTGATCAAATGATTAAATAAGGAATTCAGTACTTCAAGTACTGAAATTCCCACAAGAGGTATACTTGCATTCAAGATGGTATCGAGGATTGAAACGAGAGAAGCTAATTTTTCTTCCGATACATCAGTTTTGTTCTCTTTGGACAAAAGTTCCAATTGTTGTAAAACTTCAGAAACGAGCAAATATCGGTTTTGTGGTTGTAATGCATCTAATACCAATTCCATGATAGAAACGGAAAAATTAGGTGGCCACCATTTCTTTTTGTTATCCATAAAAGTGAATAATGGGGAGAGAGCTGTTCGAACAGCAGAACCACTCAGTTGAGTGAATAGAAGATTGGCACTTTTGGCTGCTAAAGTATCAATCACTCCTTCTTCCAACTTTTTGTTGTTGAGACTCGATTGACGTATATCAACCGACTCACTAATCATTGTAATATTATTTTGACCTGTTAGAATTCTTCAAATTCAAAAGGAAGAGAATCCCTAGACCCCAGTATTTATTTATTTATTTTCCCTCATTTCTTTTTCCATGTGTGTCCTTTCTATTTTCCTCTCCATTTCCACTTACTTTTTGGCGAGGACATTGGCAGAAGTTGATGAAGAGGATAAAGTAGTGACCAAAGGAGGCATGATAAGGCCGAGTTGAACCTTAAAATTGGAAGCATGAAGAGCTTGAGATGAAATCGCAGCTTGAATAGCACGATGACCGATATGTTGCATACTAATATTATAATTAAAAATGAGTTTTATAATGGTTTGCTTGCCATGGTAGCAAAAAACAAAGTTGCTATAGTACTCCTTGTTACTATGATATAATTTACCTCAAGCTAATGGATGAATCAGAATTACTATTATTGCATAAATCGGCAAACTTTTGGACAAGACCTTCAAAATCAGATGTGAATTCGGCGTCAACACCAAGTGTTGAGCCATCATGATAACTACAAAACACAATAAACTAATAATCCAAACTAAGCACTCTCGTCATACCCAAATACAGACCCACTTAAATTAAAAAAAAAAATAGACTTTATTACCGTTTCGCAAGATAAATCCATCAAATCAAGGTCTTGTGTACCGAGGATCATACTTAATATTTTTACAGCATATTTTGAAAACAAATTGAGATCACGATGACATGATTGAATAAGTGCCTTGATAATTTCAAGTGAGACTTGATTGTTCCTGAAAAAAAAAAAATCCAACATGTGAGATAACTTTCCCTTTTTTTTTTTTTTTTTTTTTGTCTTTTTATATAAAATATGTATATGTGTATATTATTGTTGCCAAAACGTTCCCGCCAAACAAATAAGAAAAACTTTGGAGGGAAACATTACTGTTTTCTATTCTTGGATACATCGCGTTTTACTTTGTTTTCTAAAAAGATGCCGACCTTAGTCAACTTGACAGGTCGAGAGCTAGCATAAAATGTAAGGTAGCTGAGTTCGGACGATCGAGGTCCATTTTCCCCCTCTTTTTCTGGATAACAGTTGTTGATGAGGGTTGCGTGTTTAACGTAGCTGTTTTAAATAATGCAAAGTAGTTGAAGAAGGGCCCGATGAGTAATTTGTTTCATAAATGTAAAAAAAAAAAAAAGAGTTTAAATAGGTAATATCAATTCCCGCTTACAGATGCATCAAGTATAAGTATAATAATATAAATGTTTAAAAAATGTAGATAGTAAATGAGAAAAGGAACTGTATAATAATTTTTATATATATGAGACGTATTTAGTTAGAAAAAGACGAAAGGGAAGAAAAAAAGAAAGGAGAGGAATGAAACACGAAAATAACAAGAAAGCTTCAGAGAGAGAAAAAGAAAAAGAGAAAAGGTTTAATAATTAAAAGAAAAAAAGTGTGTTGGTTAATATTTTAGTGTGAGAAGTATTGAATTATCGGGTTTTGAGTAAAGTGTGTTTTGCCCCGCACGTTCCTTCATAACACACCCGGTCTGTTGGACTGACTAAATTCATTTCTTCCATTCAAGGCAAATCAAGACGAGGATTGGTGTAACTGCAAATGGATGGGCTTAACGTCCTTTCACATTTCTAATATATTTTATTCAAAATATAACGTGTAAAAAAAACAAATAAATCATTCTATATATGTAAGTTTTTCTTTCTTTCTTTTTCATGATATATTTGATCAATTAGACGTTGCGTATTGAAGCAAGAAAATCATGATTCTTTTTTCGAAAAAAAAAAAAGCGTTTGAAAATGTTGTCATTAATTAGAAAAGAAGTGAATTGACTGGATGAGTTATGATAATGCTATTGACCATGATGGTGAAGATGATGATGAAGGATTTTTATGCTTTGGGGAAGAATGAGGAGAGAGAGCAAGAAGAAAAAAATATAGTTGGGGAAAAAAAAACAACTAAAAGAGTCGTGTGGAAGGGACAGAAATATTAAGTGTGATCATTTAGAATTACAGCACGTGGATTTTGAAGTATCAAATTGAAGCTTTGTGTTTGTTCTTTTTCTTTTTGTCGTTGTTGTTAGTGGTGATGATGGTGAAATCTATTTCAGGTGCTGTTTTACGTCGAAACGGATTAAATATTGAATTATTTTTTGATTTTGTAACTGTACTAATAAATGATTTTCTTTTTCTTTCTCTTCCTTCTTTTGTCCTTGTCATTGACGACGTTGCCGTTGATGTTGATGAACAAGTTGATTGTAGTCCGAAATCCAGCGGATGTATTGCAATAGATTCATCACTTATATTATCATTATTATCATCATAGTGGTAGTCGGTATTATTAATTTTATCACTATTATTATTAGGGTGTTTTTTATCTCGTTGGAAAGGTGTCGTTGAGCGCCTGACAACTTGATTTAATGAACCTTTGAAGGATTGCATGTGATGCTTAAAGGATTGTCTGAGTGACTTTTTTGATTGCGGAGCTGTTAATACTTCTAATCTGGGATCGTCAACTTGCTGGTCATGGCGTACTCGCAACGTCGATGATGGTGAGATCCTGTTGTCAATTATATTACTATCATCATTTTTACCCTCGTCGTAATAATCTCCACTTTTATTATTGCAACGTCTGATTTGTCCTTCTTGTTTTACTTGAAGTGAATTTACCTGGTGATGATGATTATGTTGATAATAAGAACAGTGTCGTACTACAGGAGAACGTGGCGTTGATGTAGCACTAGCCGTATTACGATTATTACTGCTATATAAGCAAATCATAGCAGAGACAATCCAGAATAATGGACCATATACTTGTAGCCAACATTGATATAACTGTGTTTTGACAAGTGTTACAGAAGTAGACAGCAAAAGATTATTATTTTTGTTACTATTAGTTGTTTGTTTGTTGTTATTATCGTTGCTTGTTGGTAAAATGATGGTTGTTACACTGTTGTTCATTTAGGATTAATAGTAGTTAACTGTGACACACATTAACGCTTTGTTGTGTGGTGACTATACAAATAAATAATAGATAATAATAAAAAGAAAAAGAGAGAAAGAGAAAGAGAAAGAGGTAAAAGAAAAAGAAAAGGGATGGATGGTCATATAACAAATTATTAACACTGTATATCCCTCAAAATAAAATGAACGGAGGAGAAAAGATTATGGGAAACAGGAATCAGGCAAAAAAAAAAAAAAATACTGTGCATAAATGGATTCCCAATATGCAAAGTACCGTGCCATAAACAGCACTGACTAAATACGTACATATATAATTATTATTATTTTTGGGACAAAGTTATTATATTATAGGATACAAATATTTATAAAATCTGATGATCCACTAAGGTTTTCTTTTTTCTATTTATTTATTTCTCATCGATGCAAAATATAAAAAAAATTATGTAAAAATAGTAATCGGTTTTTCCTCGGTTTCAAACAAATTCAGCATAATAACAAACAAGTTTGGGAGATCATTATCTTTTGTTTTTGTCATAAAAATATCAAAGTTAAATTATTAGGGAGAAAAATTATATATTATTAAAATTTATTGGCATAACTATAATGTTATCTATGTTTACTAGAGACCAAAAGGAGAGAGGGTTCTCAATTAAAGGATTGTAATAGAAGACGTTAAAAAAAAAAGGGGGGGGTGTTGAATCAAAACATCACATTGATGACCTCCGTCTTTTATATTATTATTGTCCCAAAAGACTTATGCAGGCTGTAGTAAGGGTTCTTCTGGTTTTTTCTTAACGATCAAACAATAATTTTCTTCCTCTTCAAGATTTATACTCTATATGATACTATATTAATAATTTGACATCATCCATCATAACAATATATAACAAATATATAAGCTAAAAGTAGTTTCTTTTCTGTTGTTTACTAATAGCAAATAGATAATCCATTTTATTTTTCTTCTTTAACTAGGTGAATAAAATTCTTCGCAAAATACAATATGGATCTACCAACTTTCGTAATAAATATTGATTTTTTTTTTTTACATTTGATACATGTATAAAAAAGTACCCTATTTTCAATTTTTTTTTTCTTTGCTGAATGTGTTTCTATACGTTTTTTAACCTCCTTATTGTTTTATAACAAATCTTTTTTTTTTAAAAAATAATAAAATGCAAAGTAAGTTTTAATTTGTATAAACAGTTTACACGGTTTATTTTGTAATAGAAAAAAATTCTAATCATCAACATTTGTATATTCTTTTATTCTGCCCCCTACTACTCCCTTGAAATCGCCTTTTTTTGTTACTCTGTGTTATCATTATGTTGTAGATCAATCAGATCCACCGCCGCCACCGATGACGCACCAAGAAGGTGATTTCGGCCGACAGCAAATCAAAAATAATTTACCCCATCGGGATGCCTCGTGGTCTCCTGGCACATTTGAAGATATCAGTGCCGAGAAATCGCAGCCTATGCCCCCACCGCGCAATTGGTTTTTACGTAACAAGCTAAAAACTTCACTACTAGCTGGTGGTGTTCTTGCCATTCTTATTGTTGCCATTGTGGTTCCTATTTATGCTACTAATCAATCAGAACAACGTAGTGGTAAATCACAGCAATCTGTTGGCGATTCTTCAACTCCTTCAAAAAATGGTGGTATTTCAGGCGTAAGTGGTGATGATGATGATGATACACATATTAATGATAATGTACAAGCAAATCCACATGTTCCTCCTCTTAATCAAGCTTTCAAATATGGTGTCGATCCTATTCGTGGTGTCAATCTAGGTGGATGGCTTGTCATTGAACCGTTTATTTCACCTTCCTTATTTGATCAATTTTCAGCTGAAGACAATGTAGTGGATGAGTGGACCCTCTGCGCAAAATTAGGACCCGAAAAGGCTAAAGAACAACTCAAGAAACATTATGATACTTTTATCACCGAAGAAGATTTCGAAAAGATGCAAAAAATGGGTATCAATCATGTCCGTGTACCTATGGGTCATTGGTCTATCAATCCCGTAGAAGGTGAACCTTTTGTTCCGAACTTATCATGGGATTATTTAGTGAAAGCTATTAAATGGGCACGAAAATATGGACTTCGTGTTATGGTTGAATTGCATACTGCACCAGGATCACAAAATGGTTGGAATCACTCTGGAAGAAAAGGACCTGTTCGATGGCTCAATGGTACCGAAGGTGAACAATACGGTGAAATGACATTGGAAACAGTAATCAAGATGACCAAATTCTTTTTTGAAAAACCTGGATATGAACATGTAATTCCCATTTTCGGTGTATTGAATGAACCTGCTATTTATCGTATTGAAAAGGATCGTGTTGAGCAATGGTATCATGATAGTCATGATAAAATTCGTAAAATAACGGGTGATGATAAAGGTCCATTACTTACTTATCATGATGGTTTCTTGGGTATGCCACCATGGAATGGTTTCTTCAAGGATGAGAGTTTTAAACGTGTTATTCTTGGTAAGTAAATCTTGAATCCTTTTTTTTTATATGTATCTGCTCATTAAATACTTTGCATTTTACTTAATTTTGTAACACGTAATTTATTTATATATAGAAACCCACACATACCTTATTTTTGATGATGATCTGGTATCTATGCCACGCGAAAAACAATCTAAATTCCCATGTATTGCTTGGCAACAAGATTTGGAGAATTCTATGCGTGATAATGGTCCAACCATGGTTGGTGAATTTTCTGCTGCAACCAATGATTGTGGTAAATATTTGAATGGTGTTCGTCTAGGTACTCGTTACGAAGGCAATTTGATCGATGGTGATACGAGGATTGACCATCCTGTCTGTCCTGATTGTAGTTGTCAGAGTGTGGAAGACTGGAAGAATTGGGATGATGATTATAAAAAGTTTTTACTATCTTTTGTGGAAAGACAAATGGATGCCTTTGAAGCAAGCTATGGTTGGTTCTTCTGGACTTACAAGACAGAGCACCATGCTAATCCACATTGGGATTATTTACTTGGTTGGGAACAAGGCTGGATTCCAAAGGATGCAAATAATAGACAAAGCTCTTGTAAAGCGGTTACCGCTTTAGATTAGATCAGAGAAAAGAAGTATAACATGCCCATTCTCTCTTTTTTTTACCCGATATGTTTTTTTATAAAGAATAATAATATAGTTTGATATGATAATAATAAATATACAAAAAGTAAAAGAACAAAAAAAAAAAAAAAGGTACTACTATTTTATTTAATGAGGTGGTGTGAGATGGTGTATATATGTTTGTACGCTGGAGAGGAAGGAATAAGAATGATTTGTTATGGAAGTTAATAAGTGAATGTATGATAATATGAAATAATATTTGTTCTTGTATGTTGTCGTTGTTATTTTTTTTATAATGTGCATAGTACGGGAAAAAGTGAAGAGGTGGATAATAATAATAATAAGATAACGGTGATAATGGTAATATATATATAGCGGCGGTAAAGGGGATATCTTTAAAATGATATGCTTCCATTTCGACTCTCTTTAATAGGGGGATGATGATGATATTCTCCTTCATTAAAATCAATCTCATCATCTATATCTTGTTCTTCAATAAGGTAGTTCTCTCTCCATCCACGAATTCCTTCAAGATAATTTTCATGCAAATTGGCTCTATATTCATCCAATTTTTCCATATTTTCAATGGCAAGATCACGACTTCTTCGTTGAATTTCACGACCACGCATTGACATTTTATTAGCATGACGTAAGGCAGCATCCAAAAGATCTCCTGTTGCTGTCACTAACTTGCCCATGATCACTCGTAAAACGTGGTTGTACCAAAATGAAATGAGTGGTACAGATTGAATAAGACCTAGATGAAATCATATTTTATTAATTGATTATAGCACAACCTTTTTCTTATTATTATTTTTATGTTTTTCATGTGAAAGTTACCTTCAAGAGTCCAACTATCTTCCTGCCGATAAATTTTCAATAATCCACTATCTCGTTCTGTTTCACGGAAATGAAGAGTTGTAATAGCAGGAACTTGTAACTTTACAAATGCTGGAAACATACTTGGTGAAAGGTTTTGAGTAAGATGAATCACAGCTGTACGTCTATTATAATAATAAAAAAACCATTGTTAGAAAAATAAAAAATAAAATAAGTTTATTTTGTACTTTTACACGTGAATAACATCATGATCCAGTTAAATATAACCTGATTAATCACTTTTCTTCACTACATACCCGTCAAATACGATATTGTCGATCGTCGGTGCTGTTCGATTTAAAGCTTGCCATACTGTATAAACACTGAATGGTTTTTTTGTATATAAAATAAATGTATATATATAAGTACGAAAATACTATTATCTATTTATTCTCTTTAATAATTATAATAAAAAATGACGTACTATTGAATATTACTGATCCCTTCTGTACTCATAATAGGAGAAGACAACATGGCGTCTTCAAAATAATAATATTCAAGTATTCGTTTCCATCGTATTGTACTATATGAGAATAAATCCTCTATAATATCTACAAATTATATACATTTATATATGTGCGTTGCGTGTGTGAATGTTGGTGTGTCAACAAATAGAATTAAATCCAAAAGAAAAAAAAAAGTTGGGTTCCTTTTTTTTTCTTGTTGCAGGAAAATAAACTAGAATAAAATAAAAAATAAAAATAAAAATAAAAAACGGCAAGTCGATTTACTTTTTATGAGGTCGTTGGATGAGTTTTCAAGCTGAGCATTTGTTTCAACATCGGTCATGGTTGAAACGGATTATTTTATATCTTTTGTTATTGAATGGGAATAAAAAAAAATTGTGTGTGTGAGAGAGAGAAAGAGAAAAGTTGAAGCAAAGAAGGGAGTGTTAACCAAGGTTTAAGGTTCACGGATTTCTATATGTGGAGTAAAGCCGTATATAAAGCACACTGTTCCGGGTCTTGTAGTGTTATCATTTTACAAATATTAATATTATTATAAAGCACATTTTTATAGAGAGTTTCATATGAACCTTCTTATTATTATATGATGAGTCTTCCTTTCTCCCCCCCCCCACTCTCTCTCAATTTAAACAATAATATCATTATGTAACTTACTTTATCGGTGAAAACCATTCGTGGTAATACAATTATTCATATGCATACATGTGCAACAGTAATTATTACGTACGATCATGCTAATAATAAAAGCTCGCATAAGTATTACCATGATCTGGTCCACTTTTTTACTTACTGTATAAACATAAAATAAAACTCTTTTTACTTAATGGAGGTAAACCTCTGTTTATTGATATTATTGTAATCTGGTTAAACGGTTTCAACATTTTTCATAGCACAATATCATTTCGTGCTGTTTATTTGAGTTTCTTCTGGTTGCGTTTGTTTCTATGCTCTTTACCGTCAGAAACGACACTATAATATGCTTTACAGATGCAGCCAGCAATAACCTGTTACGACATTTAGTGATGTTGTTTCAACTTGATACGTAGATATTATTGACATTTGAGGGAGAAGAATATACATACCTATCATGTTATTTTAATAAACTTTTCATTTATGCTGTAGTTATTAAAATTTTTTGATGAAGGATACCTTCATTGTATATAATACACATTCCAAGATGGCAAATCAAATTCTTGAATTGAGGGACTGGTACTTGAATTCATCAATTTTTATTTTTATTTTTTACGTCAGAGAGATATTTCCTAGCTACTTATAAAAGATCAACAATCGGACAGACTTGATGACAGAAAAAATTCTGCCTTCGTCTTCATTACTAACGAAGAACGTTTATAGAAACGACATTTTTCAAAAAACAGTGAATAGACAAGTTTTGTTTTTTCCTTTTTATTTAGCTGAAAGACCGTAAAATCTACTCATTAGTTTCCCAAGTGACTAATTAATAACTGACACCGGCATTATCAATTGTATATAAAAAATACACTGAGAAGCGCAACAAGTACTTGCTCCTTAGCACCTGCACATATATGAGCATAATATAAATGGGTAAAAGCGTTTTGTGACATTAAGTATTAAAATAAACTAAATAGCAACAGCATTCAATGTAAATGTATATCATAATCTTGTACATTTCATCTAACAAAAAGTGATTCTTTAGACATGAATAAATCTTTCAAAGTTCACACTGTGGTAGAGCACTATTATGTTATAAAAGAGTGTACATAAAAAATTAAATCACTATAACCATAAGGATCTTCTGTTAGATGTTGTTATAATGTTAGCAAATAATATATTATTTATTGCTGTGGATGTGATGTAGTTGCTTTAGCTCATTCTTTTTTTTTTTTTTTTTTTTTTTTTTTTTTTTTTTGCTTTTTGGTAGTCTTGATTTAGCCATAGCTAGTTGGCCTTGCCAAATGTACTTGATATCAATTTTGTGATTAAACTTGATTTTACCAGAAATACACCCTCAAACTCTCGTAAGCTTCTTAGTACACTTCTAGACAAAAAGATAATATTTGTGATTTCCATGATCATTTAAGCTTCACACTTTCATTAATGTCGTTTTCTGTAATAATAAAGACGCTACATCATCGACTCTAAGAAACAAGACAGTGCGTAGAATATTTCATTAACCCCAGAACTTTGAACAATCTTATTGTCGAATATATGAATTAGAAGATTGAGTATAAATTTTAAAGACTATAATAGAATGGGGTTATTCTTCATCGCGTTACTTATAAGGTCTGTACGTAAGAGTATGGTTAAAAACAGTCGTCTTGGGAATTTGACAGATTTCGCAGACAATACTGTATATTTATTTCTTCATTAATTATGTTATTATAGTATAACATGTTATACTATATATTAATTTATTTTAATAGTATAATAGTCAACTCAAATTACTACAAAACTATTTTTAGTTTGAAATGCATTCTCTTATTTTGACCTGCTCTATTATAAAATGATACATATTCGGCGGTTTTTGTGAAGACAAACAAGCTGAACGTATTCTAATTTGAATATTTTGTATCGTCCGTATAAATGCTTATAATAACATGTATAAAATAAAGCGAAAAAAAAAGAATCTTGCAAGCTAGTATAAATAATAAAAAAATCCAGAGGAAAGAAAGCTGGGAGAGATAATATAGTATTCAACATTTCAAAAAAAAGTTGAACTAATCAACTGCTATCATAATTACATTAAAGTTCGTGTGCTACTCCTATTCGTGTGCTACAACCGTTTAACGTTCCACAACGAGGAAGCATAATAACAACTTGTATGTGTGGCATGATATACCAATTGAATGTTCTTAGAAGTGCTGGTTAATGGCAAGTTGTTTGAGAGATTTAAATTAACATAATATCTACAAAAAGGCTCTTGTTATATAATAAATGCAAGTTACGTACTTACATATTTTTTTATATAACTTTTCAATCCATGTTTACAAAAAATAAAACTGGATAGCTGAGAATTTTACATTCTTATTGATACTGCAAATACGTACAATAAATAACGCGCTCAGGCGGCCATTTATTGTTATAATATGTGTAAAGAGTATTACAAAGTTAAATGTACAGCATTTTAATTTAGAAGTTTATAACCAAAGATTATATTGCACGATACCGTACTGTAAATTATTTATTTTTCTTTTGAACCTGCTTTACAATTTCTGCTAAGATAGACATGCTTCGATCATCCGGAGATTTAAATGACGGGATACCGTTCATATGGTAAGCAAATCCGATTTTTAATTCATCATTCCATAAAAATGTAGATCCACCAAGACCTGGCCAACCAACAAACTGTACACCTTCCACCAAAAATTCACCATGATTACCCCAGCCTCCTTTAAGAAATTTAATTGATCGTTTGAAAAATAGATCAAAGTCCAATGGGGCTTGCTCAGTCACCAAAGCATATGTATTAGCATTGAATAGATCTGGTTCACCCTTCACAATTGCCTTGCCTTCATTTGCCATCATTGCAGCCAACTTGGCAATCTAATAAATAAATAATAATCATATCATATACAATGGTTAATTTTTTTTTAAAAAAAAAAGCCATAGGCAATACACGACAGGTAAATACGATAGCTTTATATATAGTAATAGTGGATAGCACTTACTGAACGAGCATTTGTATGACCAGAATAGGAAGGACTTTCAATTCTACGTATTGCAAGAGAACCACTATCGAGAGTTGGTGTTTTGTTAGGGTAAGTGTCAGCTGTTTTGACAAAGTTTTCATCAGGATTCCATACAGCTTTGATAAAGTTCGCAAAACCCAATTCCTTTATTGAAAGATAGAGTTCGATCAACGGTGTAGTTCCGTAAAAATGACTAATACGTTCATCATATTCTTCTTGATATGGTCGCAGGTACCATTCAATATCATACTTTTTGTTGAATTCAGCAGCAACATCATTCACTGTAACACCGGCTACTCTTTTCAAAATTTCGTTGATATACCACCCACGGGATGCTGCATGATAACTACGTGTTCGAACTCCTCCAAATGCATGTGGCTGTGAAGCCAAGATACGAGAGAAACGTTCAGAATCTTCGGCCTCGGCAAATGTAATGCCGTTTTCTAAATAATTAACACCTGCAGCATGTTGCATCTAAATAAAGAGTAAAAAATATTACTGCATTAATAACTGACTTCATTTATATATTTTTTTCTTCTAATAATTTCCAGTTGTGAGAATATAAAATGATAACTATTTTTTTTTTTTTTTTTTTTTTTTTTTTACCAAATCGCTTAATGTGACATTCTCCTTATTGCCTTGGGCAAATTCAGGCCAATATGTTGAAATTTTTTCTTCATAATCCAAAACACCTTTTTCAATAAATTGAGCGACCACGATTGACGTCTAAGTAATTACAGCACAGGGAGGCTGAGTATATATACTTTGGTATGACAAAGATAAATTATCTCGACAAATAGGGTGGCGTATACGTGACAAAAACAAAACATACTCACCAAAGCCTTTGTACTTGAGAAAACCATTTGTAAGGTTTTATTGGTGTAAGGAATTTTTTTTACTGGGTCTTGCCAACCACCTTGAATATCCAAAACCAACTCACCATCAACGTACGCAGCTGTGGCCGCACCTACTTCTTCGCCAGTATAAAAGTTTTTCTTGAATACACTTTCAGCAGAAATATAATCTTCATGAACATATCCATTAAATTGAAAATCATAAAGTCGGTCGCATTGGTATCCAAAGACTGAACATGACCAGGGGCTATATGGGCCGCCAGTAACGTATCGTCTTAGGCCAATTGATCCTAATACAATTCCGACCGTTGTCAGTTGAACCACTACTTTTTTGAATATAGAATGTGTTGTTCTTTTCGTCGTTGTGTCATTTTCAATTATTTCGGGTAAATTTGTGGGCTGACCCTCTTTACTTGTTGTCATATTTTTCTTTTTTTTAAAGAAAAAGAAATTTGAAAGAAAGCGAAATATATACGCCCGGACCCTTGATATTTATACTATCTCAATAATTTTTTTTTTACCCTGCAGGATTGCCACTACGTGACACAAACTGGTGGTTAAAGCTTTATGTTTCAAGGTGGTTATGTCAAAGATAAAAATAGACATGTTGTGCCGGTCAACGCTGAAGGCAGTGTAATATGGGATTACTAATCCATAATTGAAAGTGGGGATGGTGGTTCCGCATTTAATAAAACTTGTTGACAACGGCTTCCTAATAACAGGATTTGGTGTGTTATACTATTGAACTTATGAATTGAAGTGATCACGAATTTATATTATATTATGTGCTATCACTCAACAAGATGCTTGATAATCATATAAGAAAAGAACAGTTAAAATAAAGGTTTTTCCTTTTTATTTATTTCTTTATTTTAACTGGCTTTATTGTGTGAGGAGGTTAACACCTTTTGCTACGTATCAACGAGAGCAATGAACTTTGTATTAGAAAGAAGAGGTAAAAAGTATCTCATAACTACTTATATAACAAGGCTCTTTTGAATATTTAAAAATTTAGTTTTTACTTGACTACAGTATTATCATCGTTTTTTTCGATTGTCTGTTTTTTTTTTGCAACCCGAATATAATCATTGGATCTTCTTGATTTTTCTCATAGTATTTCTTGTAATTCATTTTTTTTTTTGAGTAATTTTTGTTTTTGTTGCATTGTTTACTAATTCTGTAAGCTATCAATATACTATTCTTACTATTGCTGCTATGTTATAGATTAGTTCCCTGAAAATGTTTGTCTGATGTGTTCTATTCGATTTTTTTTTTTGAGGTGGATATTTGGAAGCAGGAGTGGAACGGTAAGAGTTTGGGAGGCATAGATTGGTGTAACTCTGGTCCAGTATATTTCATCTGGTAACAAAATAATTCTCCAATGCATCATATTAATACTAACTTTTGCTTTTCAATGTGTTTGTGTCTATTATAATAAAAAGAATGATACACTATTTTTATTTATTTCATATTGTTGGGAGCAACATACACAGCTTTTGTTTGCTAGTAAACTTTGCAATTTTTGATTAATACTTAATAAACAAACGAAAAGTTATCTCCTGTGTATTTTCTTGAATAGAATTAAAGCAAATGTACTCTATGACTTTGTCTTTGTACAATATTTATCATCTAACAGCTAAAAATTCCAATACCATATATACATATAATATTATTCCGTCTACTTCTTGTCATCCATGCAATCTCTGTACTCATGGACCTTGTTAGAAGGGAATTTTTTCTATCATGTTGTTCCACAAAAGGTAAGTAAATGCTGATCTCGTGAATAATCTGTAGTATGCATTTATTTTGTTGTATGTACAGCGATATGATACATACTCTCCAAAAACCATTAGTGAGATTATTGTGTATATATATGTATCTCGTAAGTCCATGTATCAATTTTTTTTTTTTTTTGCAGATCATTTTCTTATAATTTTAACATATTGCGTAATTTATAGTACATTGTATTAAAAGTTGGATTTTCTAATACTCTCTAATAAGAATAAACAAATAAGTGAAGGTTTCCATGGTTATATTTTATCACCATGGAAATAAAAAATATGTAACGCATGATGGAGGCGAAAGTGATTATTCGAAACTGTCGAAAAATTTCGAATTCAGCTGATTGTATGGTCCGAGCTTCGAATGGAGCGGGTAGTGTACTATAGCGTGTGCAGGCGGAATACTTTGAAACTTCCTCTTTCGTTGGTATAAGAAATCGAAATGGTAGGTTGAATTAAGAAAGATGGGAAAAAGAATAGATAAATGGATGGATTCATTACGAAAAACGTTACAACAAAAACACAAACGGATGGATGGATGAATTAGATGGATCGATTACGAAAAAATACGAACCGATATAACGAGGGAAAAAAAAAAAAACCAGAAATACGATTCACATTCGCTAATTCACCAAAATTCTATAATATCATTTTAGCCTTCCAACAAGTCGTTCAGAACCAAGGTCAAGCTTGGCAAGAAGCAAAAGCAGAACCGTCCCCTTCCCCACTGGTTCCGCATGAAGACTGACACCAAGATCCGGTAATTATTATTATTATTATTATTTTAAAACAAAAACAAAAAACTTTTGCATGAGGAACCTTTCTTTCATGTACTGTGAAATTAAAAACAAAGTCTATTGGAAAATAATTTATTAACTGTGTAAAAAATAAATTCATTTTTAAATTAGCTGGAACGCCAAGAGACGCAACTGGCGCCACACCAAGCTCAACCTTTAAAGAGGATCTTTTTTTTCTTTTTTATTTGTTTACTGAGCGATAAAATGAACAACTCGGAGCAACATATAGTCAAGACATTCTTGTTGTAGATTAATTATCTCTTGATTTTTTTTATATTATATTAAAGAAATACACACAAGTTCTCTTTTCTAGCTCTTTCACTATTTATGTAATACTTTATCGACGATATTTCACTTGTTGCGGGAATAGGGTTTATCACACACAGCATTATGATAGTAACTGGGAAAAATGGGGAAGGGTGTTATTCTTGAAGGATGAAAATAATACAAAGGGGGTGATGAAAGGGTTGAACAAGGATTATTGGAAAGAGGAACAATTGGTTGATATATTATCATTGTCAAGTTGAAATATACCGAAAAAAGATGCTATTGGGACTATAAGTGATTATGCTTGTTGCTTAAAAAAGTTTGAATAAACAATAATCGTTTGGTGCTGTTTACATTTATATTTCTCATTTTTTTATATATAATAATATCTTTGGCTTTTCGGTTATTTATAAAACCATTATATAATACATATGCACTCTGTCATTCGAGCTACTCTATATCTTTCAAAAAACCATTGTTCACGGAAAAGTGGATATCATTTGTCTTGACTACTTTGCCTGTTAAGGAAAACGTTATATAAAAAAAAATCGAAATGGCCATTGTGTAAAGAGCAGCACAGAAGTACTAGACAGATACTCTGCTTATAGTTATATAAGTTATTATCAATTCCTCTATTATATTGCACAGAGCTGAAGATATTAATCGAGGATTCGTTTATTTATCGAAAGACATAAAGAACCTAAAAGATGAATGAGAGAAAGATATATTGAAAATATCATAAAAAAGTAATATATCACTATTAAGAAAATATATATTGGATACAGGATACACGACCAGTTTTAAAGATGAAACTACATAATACTACGTATCTCAACTGCTCCGGATTACGTACTGCATACTATATATATATATATAATAGTTATTTGGGGTGTCAATGTGTATTTTTAGTTGCATGTACTACTGAAACTGGATCCGATGAGAAAAAAAAATGGGAGTCGCAGGATCACTTAAATAGAAGTTCGACAGAAAAATTTTCAAGATTCATGGTTTGGTGTAAGAATGAAATATATGTTTGTATGTATAAAGGACGGTTTGCCAAGTATATTTCTTGTAACATGACGAATTCTAACAAATATTAAAGCTTCTTCTTTTATTAAACCGTTCAAAGTTTTTCTGGTATTTTCAAATCCAAAAAGACCAATCAAACTAATGAAAACCTACTATAATACCATGTTATTCAACAAGTCAACAAAACACTGTGGATATTGTTCATTATTTAATTGGAATATGGACCTCTTTTTATATTTTACTTTCTACCGAATTATCCTTAGTAAATACATGTACAAGAAAGCATGGACGTGATCACAATGGAAATATTTCCTTATTTGAAATCTCTCTACATGTTTTATACTACAAACTTGTAACAATAATAAAAATTAATGAATAGCAAAAAAAAAAAAAAAAAAAAAAAAAAAAAAGGGGTACATAGGATGTAGCTGTCAGATAATAATAAAATTAGTTTCTTCCATTGACAATATTAAATATTTACTTTACTTTATCAATCACTTAATACTTATAAGAAAACAATATTATTATTATTTTTATTATTTTCCAATTTCATTTTATACAAGTTGTTATTATTGTTTATAAAGACTAACAGTTTCTAATATTATTTCTTTATCTAGCAAACAAACTTTATATCTTTGTTATTGCTTCGAGTGTAATAAAAAAAAAAAAAGCAAAATATTTAGTCATAATCAATCCTAACTATCCTTCATGTAATAGTGTGTATGTTTGTTGTTGTATGTTGAAATGTTTACAATCGTGCAAAATAGTGATGAATGTTCTTAGTTATTGTTGTTATAGTTGTTGTTATAGTGAAAGTGGAAATAAAAAATAAAAATAAAACACATAAACGGTAAAAGAAGCAGTTGGCGAGAGGGGAGGAGGAGAGGAAGAGTGATTGACCCATTTAACCAAATGTATTCTCACCCGAGTATCTATTGTTGTCAAAATAAAATAAAAGATCTTAATTAATCCTTTCTCAAGTAAACACTTTTTTTTTCTTTGAATACATTACGTTATATATAAGAAACCATCTTCATCCTTATGTTCTTCATAAATTGCACTCATCAAAGCTAAAATAAAATAAACATCATTATTATTATAAAATGCTCCGATAAAAAAAAACCACCCCTCTTTATTTTTTCCCTTACCTGCGGTTGGAGGTAATATTTCATTAACAAAAATGAAAATAGCTTTCTCAGGACTCAGCTTGATACGCTTTCGAATGACATAGACGAATTGACCCACAGTTAAATCAGCAGGTACAAGATATTTTTTCTTGTCAATTGTTGGAATATCACTTTTTTCGACCTTTTCACAAATGACTGGGATTCGATCTGGGTACTTTTCACGAATACGTTCCTATTATATATATATAAATCACTATGAGTTATCATAACACTATACGCTACTACTATGATAAAACCTTGTATTTATATATCTTACCGCTTCAGCCTTCCTCTTATCTAAAAAAAAATTGGAAGAAAAAAAAAAGGTAGGTTCTTTAGAATGACAAGACACATTCACTTTTCTTTGAAAAAATAAATAAATAAATATTCTTAGAAAAGGAAAAGTATTAGTATAAAGAAAAGTTACCGAAAGGATGTTCGTCTTGAAATTTGGATCGCATTGTTGTTTCTTAAAATGGAGAAAGTTGAGATGGAAGTTGTATGTTTATTATTTGAAGTTATTGAAAAAAGAGAGAAAGAAGAAGAAGAAGAAGAAAAAAAAGAGAGAAGAAAAAATAAAATAGGAGAGCTAAAAAAAAAGACAAAAAAAAAAAGAGTTGTATCATGCAACGCAAGAGCATGATCGCTCTTTTTGATTGCACCTGACTGTCGTCAAGCGAATAGATAGGTCCATGCTGCGCCCGTGACCTTTTTATTTTATTTTATTGCGTAGTACCATGTGAGCGAAGCAGGAACCCCCCACGAAAGAAATATATGTAATTTCTTATTATTGCTATGATTACATTTAATATAAAATTATTATGATATGAGCCATCAATTTTCTATTTTATAAAACCTCGTGCTACTACCATAGAACATACCACCAACAATAATAAAAAAGGAATCACAATACAACTACGTAATTAACAATTATATAAAGAACGTGGAGGCGCTAATACCCGTTACGTTGTATATTTTTGCTTTTTGTTGCGCAGTAACATTATTATTACGTACGTATTAGAAATATTTGGCGCTTATATAATTCCTGGGGGATAAAATGAGGGAAGGGGAAAAATTTGGTGGGATTACTTATTTTATCACTGAAGCCTAGTAAATAATTTATCAGTTAATTATTGTTAATTATACACATATAATATAATGATATATATATATATTAACAGCAGTATATATGTATTAATCGATATGGTACCATTATTTGATAAGCAATATACTAATCAAAAGGTACGTATTAATAATGTTGATCCACTTTTGATCGATGGTGGGCTGTAATTATCATTCATGTTCACGGATACTATTAAGTTTTTTTTTTTTTTAATAGAGAACGATTAAATGATGAAACAGGATTTTAGCATGAATTTAATCAATTTTATTCTGATTAGATTTATTTTTACATGGAATTGTCCAACATGATAAATAATACATCTTATCATTAATATCTCTGCTCCAACTATTATTATTTTGCATAAAATGAGTCAAAATGAATAGCTGAGTAAAACAGTAAGTAAATCAATCAAAAATAAGCGGAGCCCTATTTTTACCGTGCAACACAACCTTTGCATTGCCTGTAGTATAACCAAGAACGCAAAAAAAAAAAAAATCATCAAAACAAGGTTTTTAGAAACGTATAATATAAAATGCCACTTGAACGTCAACCACCACCTATTACAGATGCTATTTCCGATGGCATTGGTTTGACTCCTATGGTCAAACTTTTTCATCCAAGCAAAGGTTTATTTTTATTTTATTTTTTCATTTTTTTCTGAATAGAACGTTTTGACATCCTGTTTTTCGTTTTCTAAACCTTTTTTTTTTTCGCTCTTATGACGCGCTCATTTAACTCACCAAACATGTAATAGTTCAATTACTCGGTAAATTGGAGTTAGCTAATCCTACTGGAAGCATCAAAGATCGTGTTGCAAAGTATTTGCTTGAAGGTAAAAAAAAAAAACTTTTTTTTTTCTCATTGACATTATTATGTTCGTGTTTTTCTTTATATCAAATCAGAAAGCGGGTTTGCTTTAGTAGCGAAAAACAAGAAAACAAAAACCAACCTTTTCAAAAAAAAAAAAAAAAAATCATAATAACAATTTTTTATTTTAGAGTATGGCGACAAACAAACCTTGATCGTCCCTACTTCGGGTAACTTGGGTCTTGCCGTTGCTAGTCTTGCGGCAAAAAAAAGAAGAGATCAACAAAGACGTGTATTAGCTATTGTTCCCGAACGTACCTCAAATGATCGTATTCAAATGCTTAAAGCCTTAGGTGCAGAAATTGTTCGATCACCTAACGAAGCTCGACCAGGTGCTCCCGAAAGTCCTTACGTATTAGCTACTAAATTGGCAGAACAATTACCAAATGCAGTCGTATTGGATGAAACCAAGTTAAAACAGAATTGTTATGAGGATTTAGCGGAGGAAATTTTACAACAAACCAAGATGGAATTTGATTTTTTGTTTGTAGGTGTTGAAACTGGTGTAGTGGTTACGAAGCTTGCAAAAATATTAAAGGCTAAAATGCCCCATATTAAGGTAAGGAAAGAGTTTTTTTTTTTTTTTTTTTAACCTTGAAGGATGTTAAATGAAAAATATCTTGTTATTTTTGTTGTTGCTATCATTCTTTTTATTGTAAACCATACAACTTTACTCATTCTTTTATATCTTTTTTTTTTTTATGAATAATTTCTTACACTTTGATTTTTTTTACTGGGGGTGTTATGAATAGATTATGGCTGTAGAACCAGCAAATTCAGTCCTTGCCAATTCTGATGATAAAGAACACCATCATTTCTTGGTAAATGAAAAAATATTGATGAAAATATGAGCTATTAAAAAACTAATTGAATATAAAATAATTTTAGGATTGGAAAATTGAAGATATGGGTAATAACTTTGTTCCACCAGCATTGGATCAAAGTGTCGTAGACACATGGTTCAAAGTGACAGATCGAGATGCTTTCTCTACTGCACGAAGATTAATTCGTCATGAAGGTATTTTGTGTGGTCCTTCTTCTGGTGCTGTGGTTGCTGCAGCAACACAGCATGCCAATAGTCTTCAACGAAACTCTACTACCCATGAATATAGAAGTGTGGTACTTTTAAACGATACAGCCAAAAATTATACATCAACTTTGTTGAATGATGAATGGTTACTCGAAAATAATTTGGCAGATGATATTATTACTCAAGAACTTGAATTCTTATCAATGGATCGATACCGTGCAGTAAGTTTACTTTTAGTGTATATAAAAATGATTAGATTGAAAAAAAGGGGGAAAAAAACAAGTAACAAGAGTTTTTTTTTTATTAATTTTCGTTATTAATAATATTATTATTTAGGCCAGTGTGGAAGATTTACAATTACCAGCTGCAGTTACTATTCCTCCTACTGCTTCGGCATCATATGCTCTTGATATGATGATGGAGCGTGAATTCTCACAACTTCCAGTCATTCGAACGGATAATAAGAAATTAGTTGGTTATGTATCATTAACAACACTTCAAGAGCGATTGGAACATAATGCCATCAAGCCAAATACTCCTGTAGAACAATGTATGTATGGGTTTAAAAAGAAGGGTAGTAGCACTAGCAAATATGAAATTATTACGCCAGATACTAGTTTGGCTGATCTTGGTAATGTTTATTTTTTTTAAAAAAAAATTGTTATTTTATCATCGCTCTTGCATATTATTAACTTTAATTATCATAATAACAATATTCTTTGTTATAAATATATAGCCAAATTCTTTGACAAGAATTCATTTGCAGTTATCACAGATATTAATCGAAAATGGTGTCTTGGTGTAGCTACTAAATATGATTTACTTAGCTTTTTAAACCGTCGTCAATTCATGTAAAAAAAAAAGTAATATAAACATTCTTATTCTTAGTATCATTCATAGCATAACAATATTTTCTATTTTATTTATTTATTTCTATATATAATGCATTTATATATGTGTATTATTGATTTTCTTGCTATCTTTATTTTTTATAAAAAATAAAAAAAATTACAATCGAAACCAACACCTATACACAACCAAAAAAAATAAACTTAAAAATAATAATAATAATAATAATAAACAATGATGGAAAAAGGGAGAGGGAGAGAGAAAACGAACCACAAGAAAATAATTATTTTCTGTCTTCAATACCAACACTTTTTTTTAATGCCGGAAGAATTTCACGGCGCCATTGATCTTTGCAAGCTTTGCCACAACGACCAACCACGTTAGCAATCTTATCCCAATTAAACGTAGACATATCTTCCAAATTTTTGTCTTGAATAATTGCTTTAAACAAAACACCTCGTTCTGGATCTTGCCATCTTGGTTTCTTTTTACTAAATCTTTTATTGGGTTTATCTCCTCGTTTTTGACGTTGACGTCGACGACTTGAGGTATTACTTTGTTTTAATGTTACAACTTTTGTTGTACTTGTTGTGTCATTCGCTTCAAAAAAGTCTGTTATAAAAGTAGCGGCAATACTATTTAATGTTGTGCTAGAAGATAATGATGTAGTGCTACTTGTTGAGAATCCTGAATCGTTGTTAGAGTGTCCGTATCGAAGTATTAAAAGACCAACTGTAGCCGTTCGTTCATCAGCCGTTCGTGAATCCATTTGTTCTTGTTCTTCTTTTGTTGGATGGTATGAAGAAAGTTGTTGTTGCTTGTTCTGAGTTGATATGCAATCAAAAAAAGACTCGGCTAATGATGTGGGTGGAGGAGACGGTGGGGCCATAGTTACTTTCCGATAGCCTTCAAATGATGATAATGATGATAATGTAGATGAAGGAGATGATTGTGCACTGACAGTGGAATTACAACATTGATTATGTCGCTCTTGTTCCTGGTATAAATGCATTTGCTTGAATTTTGTGTGGTTAGTAGGAATAAAAAAAAGAAAGAGTGAAAAAAAGTGTAGAGTTAAAATAACAAATGAATAAAATGACTTTATATATATAAGGAGTAAGAGTAATAGCAATGAAGAAAGGATTATCAAATTTATTAACTTTCATCGGCACAGAGCCTTATATAGCAATTAACATCTTCATTGTCAAATTGTCATGGGGACCAACAAATCGACAAGTATGGTATAGGGTTACTATGCTAAATAGTTGTAAGGGGGGCAGTTGTCAAAGAGAGAAAGAATAGGTAGGGAGGAGGAGTGAAGTGCTTATATAAAATGTGGTGTATGGGTATTTGTTGAAAGAAAATAAATATAAAGAGAGAAAATATTAAACAATGAAAAAAAAAAGTTGGTCGGCTAATTGATGGTTCTATATACTTAAGAAGATAAAATAAAAAGATAACAAGAATGGCGATTATAATGGAATAAAAAATTAATAAAAGAATAACTTTGCTAACGAATCAAGTTAAGAACATTATAAGTAAGACAAACGGTCATGACAGTAAAACCAAATATTGTCAATACAAGCGAACTGGCCTTTGCAAAGGTCCATGGTTCATTTTCATTCAATTTGAAATAAAATAAACCAGGAAGAATGAATGAAACTGCGGTTGATCCAGTTGAACCAACAAACGCCAAAACCTAAAAATAACGGAAAGAAGAAAATAATGAAATATCATTATTATTGTTATTATATACCCAATTCAATTTTTAACAATTCTTCTTTTTTTTTTTTACGCAGTTCCATGACATTTATTTTAACAATGATATATTTTTCTTTCTCACTCTCCTTCATTCCTTGTTCTTTTTTTTCTCATAGTAAACTTACCAAGTCAAGCTGAGATACGGTAATAGCAATAACGTAAGTACCGATTAATAATGCCGTTGTCATGGCAACATGTTTGATTGTAGATGGTGGATCAGAGTAAGGTGAACTTTTAACATCCTTATTACTAGTAAATCTTAATAAGATTTTATCAACTGAACCTCGACATGGATGAATTTGTAACGGATAACCAAAAAGGACACAAATAACAATAGCTAACCGACCACCAGCAACAAACCAACTTACTGGATCTATTATTATTATTATATATATAGAATAATCGAGGCAAAATATAAATATAACAATATTTTGTATACTACAAATATTTTTTCAAATCAAAAAGAAAAAAAAATCGGAAAGACATGAACAATACTATTACTAACACTCATACTTACACTCTAAAATGATATTTCCTTTTGCATGTTTACCGAAACTGAGATATCCGAGGATTGAAATCAATTCATAAAACACACCAGCAGTGATAATAGAAGATAAAATAACTCTAACCATGGATCGTCGGTCGTTATGCTTAAGTTCATTATGGACACTGAACAACTATATATATATATATATATATATTATAACAAAAAATTAAATTGAGTTTTAGAATATGTTTTCATTCTCTTCATCAATTAGCTCCCTCTCTCGTATGAAGTAAATAATTAGCTTACATTTTGATGACAAGTAAAACCAAAAATAAAAACAGGTAATTTACCAAGAATCCCACTTGTTAAATGTACCAATTCAATATCTTCAGGTGGTGGTTTTGGGAAATCGACAGAGAAAAAGTAATAATAAATGACGATAGCACACAAGTAAGCAACAGCCAAAATAGCTAATGCACTGATATGACGGAATGAATCCAATGTTCTTTTAAAAGATAAGGGAATTAATAATCCAAACATAACTGCAGTAATCCATAATTTACGATCCATTAAAATTGAATCATTTGGTATAGAACTGTCAAATGATATAACAACCTAAAAAAAAAAGAGTATAAATAATAAATAAATACACAAGCTAATACGTAAATAAAAGGGGGGAGGGAGGGAAAGAGCAAAAAGTCAACAACCTGTCAACTTTTTTTTTTACTCAGCAATGCACATACACGTACACTCCCCCAAATAAAAGAATGTACAGACACAAATCCAAAAATATAAACAAAAAAGCCTAGATCCTCCTTTCAGCACCATTCTTTCCCCCCCCCCGAACATCATCCCATATGACTCCATATGTAATAAAGAGAAATTTTCTCACCTGTGGCATGATATCTCCAATAATGATTAGATAACTAACAGCAACACCAAAACATTTGATAGCAATTGCGGTATCAAACCATACAGCAGCACCCGGGTAAGTCAGCTGTGCAACAGCAAAGAAGGAAGCATGCCGACCTTCCACACGATCCGCACTTTCTGATAAAAAGTATAAACCTGTACCCGATGCAATACCTGATATTAAAGTAAATAGTATTCCTGGTAGAAGTCCAACGGTAGCAACAGCAGCAGGCTATATATAATGGCAAGAATTAAATATTTGTTATATATATATAGCATAATGTATATTATTGTTCCGTATCAAGAGATAATATAATATATATATATATATATATATATATTAATTTACCATTGCTAGCATGCCGGTACCAAGAATGGTGTTTAGGAGATTAAAGATCCCGCTGAATGGAGAAGCATTAGGAATATGATCTTCATTTAATGTGTCTTCATTTACATCAGTTGTTGTTGCATATGAAGTAACTGTAGATCGTGAAAGTAAAGGACTATTTTCATCCAAACTTGGACCAAAAGAAGAAATCACGGAAGAGGCTGGTGTATCAATATCAACGTATTTCGTTCCCATTTAAAATTCTATAATAAAAAAAATTTAATTGATATAAAACGAAAAATGAAAAAAAGAGAAGTAAAAAGATTGGAGGAAGAAGAAGTTATCAATTATAAAACCATTGTTGTTAGTTTTTTTTTTTTTTTTGTCGTCATTCTCCATTGAAAAATCCGTTATCACCCTATCTATGATTGGTGCTTAACTTAGGATGCACAACGATATTTTGAGTAAAAGGACAAAAGGGGGTTGATCCAGGAGGGAATTATGAGTGTGAGTGTGTGGGGGGGGGGAGTCATGACCCTTGAATCTTTTTTTTTTCGTTTATCGGAAAGCATAATTCACCTGATTTATAATAAAGTGTGGTTGTTATTATCTTATTTATAAATGGACCAATGATGAGTTGAATGGGATGATCGTTGTCGCTGATGTGAAAAAAGCAAAACGTGCGCGCATAACAAAATAACTAAAAACAATATAGTATCACCATAAACAAACGACACCATATGAGTTAAAATTACAGAATTTTACTATGATATGGTATCATTTACCTATCAAATGATTTCCATCCACATCTTTTTTTTTTATATTATTATTATTATTATTATTATGATAATCAAAGATAGAATTATTAAACATATTAAAAGTATTTTTATTATTGTAAATAAAAGGAATGAATGATTGGATTTTCGTCTGGAAAGGGAATAATGACATTGTCAACCAGCATTAATTCACATGTTTTAAGTAGAAATCTTTAAAGTTAATACGTCAATACGTAATTCAACTTTACATAAAAAATATGTTTCATTAATATTATTGTCCTTCTTTTCTTCACTCTTCGGATAAAGACTTCCGATATAAAATCCATCATGCCGATATGAACCTATTTTATTTTATTACAATCATAAATATCCTTCCCCAACCTCCCACCCCCGCTCTTTCTTCAGTGCCTTGCATTAGATTATATTACAAATAGTGCCACGATTCATTGGTTGTGCAAATGAAAAGAAATTACTAAATTGGGTTTGAATTATTTGTTAATGGATATTAGTTTATCCAGGAAAGACTCGTTTATATTAATTTATCATTTAAACTTGTAAAATGCATGAATATTAATAATACTTATATTTCTAATTAAACTATTAATAATGACTAGTAATATCTATTTGTTGATTGATAAGAAAAAAGTTACTATTTAAATATCATCTTATTGTAATAGAAATTATGTACGTAAACTCATTATAATATCCATTTATAATATCTACAAGTTATAACACCTCTATTGTTGTAACATAATCATTACCTCCCATTGTTGATCTAGATGATATAATCAGGTTAGTCTAATTATTCCATAGAAAATTCTTTTTTTTTTGTTTCATACTAAAATATCGCAATAAACGATGACACTGAATGTCACTACAGGAAACAGATCATCGACCGATCTATTAATAATATATATAAACAAGTACTTAAATCCGAGAATGTACGGAGAAAGCTGTCAAGATAAATACGAGAATACTATAGTATTTAATGGTTTGTACTTAAATGTTTGAGTTCATGTGACCATTTTATCATTTTAATCTACTTGTGCGAATAATTCACAAAAGTAGTTGTATTTTCAAAAGATATCAATAAAAAGCACCACATTCTCATTGTGATGATTTATACAAGATACGCAAGTCAACAGTGCTCCCATAGTTTGATATTGTAATGGGTCGCTTGGGGTTTTATTCGGTAGATAGAATATGACTTGTAATAATTAAGATTAGTAATGGGCATCATCAGCAATAATATCGTTTACTGCAACATCAAATATTATATAATATATTTATGTATAAAGGGGATACTTTGGATTATAAAGTATGAGAATTGCGACTGTGTAAAATGCTGTAATCCTTATTTGAATTGATAGTTCCTTCTATTATACGTTAAAACAACCTGATTTTTGACAGAGTTGAGTGATCAAAAAGGGACTCTCATGTTATTTTATTTAATTAAGTAAAATAATTGATGATTTTTATTATCTTATAAAAAGTTGGGGTATTTATATGTTTTTAAAAATTAGGCAACAAGGCAAAAGTCTACTGTAGTAGTTCTTGGTGATGGTTGCTGCGCTCAATAAAGGAAAGTGAAAGGGAATGATGTAGAAACTAATATAAACGGTGTCTTCCTCATAGTTATAAGATTATGGTCTATGCGCAGCAGTTGATGATTTATGCTCGAGAGTCACCAAATTGAATCAATTTCTAGGGTAACATGATACTTGGTGCTTTTTATTTTTATACATTGTACATATTTTTTTGAGAGAATATTTTCACTACGTACTTTAATTTCGTTAGAACAAATGATGAGTGTAACAATAATAATAACGATGATAATAATAATGGTAATAATAATGAGAATAATAGTGACAATAATGTAAAGGAAAATAAGATATATATACTGGTGAAGATTGAAAGCAGAAAAAGTAATAACAGAGACATGGGATGGTAATCAATTGATGATTGGAATATAAAACTATAACATCATAAAACCAAACTCTCATAAATTTCTCGTGGATACATCATTGCATATGGTTATTCACTGATATACTTACCGTATAAAAAGGTAACAAAAAAATACTTTTTTTTTTTTCAAAAAAAAGTTATAAACGATTTATCATTATTACGAGTGTGTTATAAGTCAAAGCAATAAATATCAATTCTATATAAAAAGTCTCTCCCTTAAGTACACCTAGTTACATCAGTCAGTATACATATTATCATGATGTTAGTCCATATTCACACAATTTTTGTTGATAATAATAGGGTACATCAAATAAATAGTAAAGCAAAGCACGCTATATACAATCGAATTTTTATTCTTGCGAGAGATTGTGAAATAATAATAATAAAAAAGGATGGGTGAGGGAGATTAAACACACAAATAACAATTAAAATAATATAGAAATAAGTACAACAGTGATGTGATATATATAAACTTGTAAAAAAAAAAAGAGTGTAGTAATATAAAATTAGTAGTGTAATAGAAGAAAATAAACAGAAAAAGATAAAACAAAAAAAAAAATGGAAACTGTACAGAGGAAGGGAATTCAAAAGAAGAAAAAAAGCTTTTCGATTTTAGAAGAATGAATTTTGACGTTGTAGTTGTCCCTGTGTTTGTGATTGTTGGCGAACATCATGTTGTTGTTGTTGTTGTTGTTGTGTATCCATGGCAATATCAAATGATAATCGAGAATTAGGTGATAATGGAAAATAATCATTTGATGGTCTCCACATGTCACTAATGTCACCAGCTGGTTGTGGACGTTGTTGATCACGAAGTAACATATCACTACTATCATTCACCATATCAGCAGAATTTCCAAATGCTCCATGCTGATAATACATTGCTGAAAGATTATCATCTTCAGGATAATAATGACTTGATGGTCGACGTGATCGCTGAAAAGTATTATTACAATTGTTATTGTTTTCTGTCATTATTGTCGAGACAGAATTTCTCATTGTAGCAGTTGGAGTTATGGATGCGGATGAATCTTCAGTTGCTATAGCACTGCTTGTAGGAGCTTCAGAATACTCTTGAGTTGTTGTTCTCTGAACTCCACCAAAAGTAGCAAGCGGATTAACAATTTGATTATTATTCGAGTGTCGAAATTGTAATTGTTGTTGCTGTTGTTGCTGCTGATAATAAGCACTTGGTGTTTGTGTTGTTTCGTACGTTGTATTATTAGTTATGTCTGTTTTAGTTGATGGACCATTATTGCTTGAAGGAATATCAACATCCATTGGTCCCATGAACCAGCCAATCCAGCGTTCAAGTGCTACTTGATCATATACTTGAAACATAAATATGGTATTGTCTTCAGTTAATACTCTGAACATATATCGGTCAACAGTTGCTGCCATTGGTTCAACTGCTAAATAATGATGCACTTCAGCATGTGTACCGGTTTTCTAAAGTAAAATATAAAAGTTAAAATCCATCATAGTCACAAAAGCTGAAAATACCAGGTCAAAGTAACAAAAGAAATATCCGTATAAAAACTTACGTTCATCATAATAAAAAATCGTTTTAACGGTACAACAACCACGCGCTTAAGCTCCCAAATTGTCATATAGTTAAATCGGGCAACTTTTTTCACGGGTAAAACACCTTCATGTGCCTGTACACTGAAATCCAACAAATTTTTAGCTGCTAAATTATCGCTTCCACCAGTTGAATCTCCTGAATGGTCATCAAAATGGTTTGATAATGGATCTTCCCCGCTATCATTATTGCCGTAATTGTTATTACGATATCGTAAACGAAAAAATCGAAATCGGTTACGGTATTTGGAGTACAAGTATTGCATAATTGTTACTATTTTGGGAGTGAAAATGACAACAAGTGTGAACGTGGCGCCCAATAACAAAGCAGATAATTTGAGATAGATAGCAGTTAAAAAGTTCTCATCAGACATAAAAAAACTGGGAGCTGCAAGACACGCTGAAAGGATGGTATTACTATTAAAAAATTAAAAAAATTAGTTGGCATTTTTTTTTTCTCTTTTTCCAAAGCAATTAAAAAAATGGGTTTAGTAAACTTACTAACTGACATAAGCAATTTGATTTGCTTCGGCCCATTTCCCGCGAACGTTACGTGTCTATTGTGATTGGTTGGGAAAAAAAAAAAAAGAAGTGGGGTAATGTTAATGGGGATTGGGCGGAAAAAAGGAATGACGATAACTTAACTAAATACATACTTTCCAAGCGAGAAGTGCTGAACATAAAGTTAAAAGGGCACACCATACTAGAACGACAAGTTCTGCCGCATTAAGATGAATCCAATCTCCTTTAGCACCAGGATACACACATAGCCAACAAAAACTCATCGAAGTACCGACCATTAAATCAACTACTTCAACAGGATATACTGCATGCCATATAATAGATGGTATAAATGCAATGACTCCAAAAATAAAGACCATACGCATCAAATAAAATGATTTAAGTCTTGATGTACGGACGGTAAATACATTTTGAAAACTATTTCAAAATAAAATAAAAAAAAAGACCATAAATTATTAATGTGTAGTTCTTTATCACTAATAAGCATAAAATTATTGCTGAAAAAAAAAAAGCATTTCCATTATATGATCTACTTACATCCGATAAATTCTGTAAAACCATTATTATATAATCGTGGAGATAGAAAGCAAAAAAAAAAAAAAAGAGAAAGGGAGTTGAGTATCACGGATTATACATTTGATAAAAAGTTAAACATTTTTTTTTTGCTCTTACCTATAATTTTTTGCAATAATGCTACCAATTACCAGAGTAAATGCTCCAGTAACGAGGAATTTACGAGCAATACATTTGGCTACATTAGGACGATCAATATATAGTGCGGCTCCGATATATGCCATCATAAGCCCAATAAGTTGGAGACAACAAAATGTAGGACTGGAAACAGCAATTGATTTAAGATTTTTGAACATAATAATTAATACCAGCATGGTAAGACAGCATAAAACACCTAATCCGATAATAGTCAATATAATGATACCCCCTGCATTTTTCTGTGTAGGGTTAAGAGCTTAATTTTTTTTGGTTTCAAAAGATTAAAAAGTAAAAAAATAAATTAGATAGGAGAGATCAAATCAAAATAATAAATAAATCAATAAACCTCATCATTTAAAAATGAAAAATAAACTTTTTGTTTGGTACTTACCATATTTCGCTATTACATCGGCTGGTTTCGTAGTGGTATGTCCAAGATAGATAATCTCCGTGCCGTTATCCATAAATTCAAAATGACCATCTTTTAGTGTTGCATATGTAATCACTTGTCCGTCAAGCATATATTGTAATCCAAAGTATCTAATAAAGTAAAAAAAAAAAAAAAAAAAAAAGGCGGGAGAATGGCTGTGAGAATTTTTGATTGATTTGCCTCGTTTTTTCTTTAATTTGGTATTCAGTGTGTTATGTGTATGTGTGACACCACGTATAGTCACCACCACCAAGAAAAAAAAAGAAGACGTAATATGCACGTGGGAGTTATTCTTTTTGACTTTTTTTGAACAAAAAAAAAAAAAAAAGACAACGGTATTTATTTACCCAGTAGACAAATCACCTATTAAAAATTCCAAAATTAAAGACGGTTATTATGATTTAGTTAATACAGTTATTACATGTAATAGTAAAAAATAATAATAATAAATTACCAGTATCCGTAAAATCCATATGACCTGAAATATAATGAAATTAAACATCTGTGTTACTATGATCCAGTATTACGTGTATGTAATGTAACGCTCTCTCCTCTCAACTTAAAAAAACCTTTACTTACCCGCAGGTCCTGTGTAGTCCATATTGTAAAATGTAGGTGTCATCTTTGACGAATCAAATGTACCAGCGCTTAAATCCGATATACCTTTCTGACGCCCTCCTGTATATGTATTAAGTGCCTAATTTCATAATATGAGTTATTGAATATGTATTGTTATTATTTTAATGAATATATCTTTTTTTTATACCTTATTTAAGCCTAAGGCCAAAAGCTCCGCACACGCATAAGCATTAGGTGCATTATAAGCTAACCCAGCAGTATTCCAAGATTCAGGAGTGGTGCTACAACAGATTGATATTACTTGTTAGCAAAAATTTTACTGAATCTTAAAAGAAGAACTTAAAAGGAATTATACTTACAAATTCTCCGGAATAGGCAGTTCTTGCCAAGCTCGTTCCATTGTTTCATATTCAGGAATTCCAGTTACTATTGTCACTCATATTTATTAGTTCCAAAGAAAGAGAGAACGAAAAAACCCTGGATTTTTCTTGTGTTGATCGGCAACAAGCGAAAAAAAAGTTGTATTAAGATATAAAACTTACAATTCCATAAACCACTAATAAACATGAGGCCATCATATGCCGCTAGCTCTTCTTGACTAGATACCATATCACGTATAGCAGGCGACATGTCATTTGTTAGCATCCATACCCACCCTTCAGTTAATAATCCCATAGACCTAATTTTAATATAAAAGAGTGTTGTTAATAATATCAATTTAATATATATTTGTTTCACTTGATATAAAAAGGTACATACTGAGCAATTTTCAGAACAGTAAGTTGATCTGTTGTTGTTGAATCAGTGAAGATAACGATACGTGCACCTGAAGTAGCAAGTTTTTCAAGTGATTCTATTAAAGTATCTGATTTTAGATGACGAATTACATAGAACACAAACGTGTCGAATATGGTAACGAATCCCGCCCAAAAAAGAAATAGTATCCTTTTTTTTTTTACCTTCAACGCGTGTCATGTCATACAAGGGGATTTGTATCATGGCCTCTATGCCATATCCTTCAGCTTTTTGTACCATGGATTTTAATACTATATTATTAAATCATTACACAAAAAAAGGTGTAGTTGTATTTTTTTTTCAAGGTTGGAATTGGTTTAATTTCTTTTTTTTTTAAAAAAAAAATTTCATATGTTCTTTTTTTATATTTATACCTTGTTGCCCCACATTATCGTCTGTGTATATTAATGCAAATGTTTCCCACCCCATTCGTTGCACCCAATCTACAAGTGAACTACCAAATAATACAACATTCCCAACAGTTCGAAAAAAATATGGATAGGCTTCTTTGTCTGAGAGTTTAAGAGACGCTGAGGCACACGAACATTGTGGAAGATGTTGTACTCCTGTAATACCTGCTTCTGTTTCTGTCATTGTAGAAATCATATCTCCAATAATTGCACTATTATAAATATATGTTAGTTCGTTTTTCTTTTTCTTTTGCGTATAAAGTGTTGATGTTATATATTCGTTTGCAATAATAAAAGGCAAAGAAACTTCGAATAAGCTTCTTTACTGCTCAAAAAGAAACGTACTTAACACCAGCATTTACGGCATCCACTGTCGTCCACGCTGTTTGTCCAACACTATTAGCACTGGAAGTATACTGCACGAAATTAATATTAACATCTAATAACATAAAAGTAGAAAAAGAAAGAAAGTGATGGTTGGTCGAATGGTCTTTTTTCGTTACAGGCTGTCCCCATTTTATTTTTGTTTGTTTGTTTGTTCGTTTGTTTGTTCGTCTATGCGTCTATTTGTACCTGGTAACAATTTACTTCGTATAATATTTTCAGAAGCCATATTGATCGCTGCATTACTTGCTACAATCATATCATTTAAAGTAGGATCTTCTTGTCGTACTATTGTTGGATCTGGGAATAATACGCCTATGGTATACGTTGGTGTCGTGGTATTTGTCGTTTGTGCATTGGCGAAATCATCATTATAATCGACAGAAAATAAACATGTAAAAATAATCGAAATAAATAGGAACCGTATCAAAGTTAACAGTTCCTTCGTAGCATAATGCCTCCATTCCATCCTATCTTCTTATAATGAAGGGGATGTGTCTATAAATTGGAATAAGAGGTTGAATATGAGAGATGAAGGAGAAGAGAATTTAATGATGATGATGATGATGTCTATATATAATATCGAATAGAGAAAAAGAAAGAGAGAAAAGAAATAAGAGGGAAAAAGGAAAGAATAATGTTTGTTATTATTAAACAAAAGAAAAAGAAGAAAAGAAAGGATCAAATGTGTAAAAAAAAGAAAAGAAAAGAAAAAGAAATACACTAGACTTGATACAGGTGAATAGACGCTTATATGAACGGAGTTGCCACGCTCATGTATAGATCTTTTTGTCACATCCCACGGAGTTAATTTTTTTTTTTTTTTACACAGGGTCCGCAATGAACTTGGATATAATCTAATTCAAACCCACAAACGTGGGATATGAATGCTTTTTTTATTTCTAGTTGACAGACGATCTTTTTTTATTATTCATTATTCATTTCATCTATATTATTTCAATTTTTATTATTTTTGATAATAATAATAATAACTTTTCATTAGGATAAATATGAGTGAACTTGATAGTTAAATTTATATAATCATGTTAATTAATAACTATATGAATAATTGCATAATTATATATTCATTATTATTATTATCTCCTCCATTTTATTCCATCCCTCGTTATTTTTTTTGTCCCCAGAACATCTCTCTATTTCTATATCCTTTTTTATTTTTTTTTACATTTTCAGAGTTGTACAAAAAAAAATTCCGTAAGGTTTAGTGTAGTACAGCGATAATAATAACCAGAAAAAAACAGCAGCTGAGTGATAATTAATTAGCAAAACGTAATAATAATAATAGGCAGATCGTTGACAAACAAAAAGAATGGAAAAAAAAAAAGCTTTTTTATTTTTGCTTGGGAGGAGCGGGATATTTTAAACGTTTCTGTTCCATCAAATTGTTAATTTTTTCAATCATTTACTTCTTTTTCTTTTTTTGCCAATTATACAATTTTTTTTATGTTTTCGTTGTTTGGTTGCCCCTGATTTTATGTTTGTGTACACTTATTAATTTGGAAGAGTGAATCCTTATAATTTTTTTTATCACCTGAGAGTGTACACCTTTGCTTTTTTTTATGTGGCATGTTTATATGTTGAATTTTTTTAAGCAGTTCTTGAGAGTGTACACACAGCCAACAAAAAAAAAAGTAATTTTACACGTTTTATCATACCAAGAATAAAGAACATGATTCTTCTTCGGCAGTTTAAAATATAGGGCCATGGTGTGTTGAATTATAACAATGGTTGTAACAAAGTAGCCGGTATGTTCGGAGTATACATAGACAAAGAAATGTCAACAGCATTCATAATATGAGAGAAACAGATAAATATGTTACCTAAAATAAACCTGAAAAAATTGTAATAGAAATTAAGGAAGAACTAATGGTAAAAAAATAAATAACTACTTTATGTCAATGATGATGATAGATGACGACGTTTTTTAAATCTAAAATTAGTTGCAAAAATTCAATAATTCACCAATGTTCTTGTTCATTATATTATCATTATATTATATGCATAACAGCACATGTATTCAATACTACATTGGTACCGCGGTCACTCCATTTATATATAATAGATAGCATATGTGATTAAAATAGTTGTACAAAAAATACCACTTTTTTTTTAGTATCATAGAAAATTATTATAGTTGTGCAAAAAGAAAAGTATATGTACCATAGTAATCTTTTTGTAGCAGTTGCATATATTCTACGTTAATATGTAGACCAAGCTCATCAATAATAATCACTTATACGTAGAATATAAAAAAAAAACAAGATTTGGTATTAAAAATGAAAGTATGATAGATGAGAAAAGCATGTTTTTTTGGCATTTATATCGCCGAGATACTAATGATCTGTGTAATATAAAAAGTTATTCTTAGAATAGCTTAGCATTTGTATTAACGTTTACATAAATTACGGTTAATGTAAGATAAACCTTAATACAATATATACTCTCTTATCGCTATTATTATATTTCTGGTAGCGTACCGAAAGAAATATAGAACTCGTATACTTTAATTTATGTATAATAACACTAGTTAATAATTATTACATAATTTAGCCACCGTAATGAAGAAAAATGGGAAAAGAAATAAAAAGTCTAGTTCCTCAATCTTTTTGGTCTATCTCTCTTTCATATTTGGAACAACGCCACATTTTATCATAATAACCAATAGCGTTGCTATGGTGAAGGTGTTGTACCAAGATTAACTTCACTATAGCAACATATTTTGATCACAGTATAAGTTAAGCCACACTAATATTAGAAGATGTTTTAAAAGCATGGTACGTAATGTATACATAGACCTTATACAAGTAAAGATGAATAACAATAGCAAGATGTTTTGAGTAGTTGAGTAGTATAATGTTAGTGGCTGGATTAAAAAGAAAAATGATAGCAAAACAAATCAGTACACCATAATGAAAGAAAGTTAATAAAATTATCACAGTATTAATAAGATGAGAATTACGTACGAGGAAACACCTTGACTTCACACTTAGACACACTAACTTTACTCTATTTACAACATAGAAAATTATTAGTGTCTCATAGATATAATCCTTTATCGTGACAAACTGTATAAAAAGTTTTATATTCTGATTGGAATACATGAGAATTATCAACTATATGGATCCCTTCTCAATAAATATTTTCTATTTGGACCATATACTATTCCTTTTCTCTCTCTTTCTGTTTCTAGCAAGAAAAAAGTAACACTAACATCTCACATACTACATTTAATTTAACTGAAAAAAATAATGCATATACTCAATCTATATATAACCAGTTTTCTCTGTATATATAATAAACATTATATTTCATGCGTTCTTATACTAGTAGTTGTCCTTTGGGAATGAGATTTTTAAGTCATATTCTTTTTATGCCATTTGTTGCCATAGAATTTCAATTCCCGTTAAATTAGGAGGGTAATTTAGAAAGGATTTTTGACTTGTACACAGGTACCAACAAAATACACGTTTTTTTTTCTGTATGCTATGAGAACTTTGAATCATGTTTATGCATTTGCCATCGCGTCACGTTTAACAACAATTACCATTGCCATTTTATCTTATTTAACGACTGGAACTTATGATTCTTCTGCTGATATTCAACTCGCTTCTTCATCTTTAATTCAACGTTGTCTTAGTGTATTTTTACGATGGGATGCTCTTTACTTTGTTCACATTGCGCGTCAAGGATATATTTATGAACAAGAACATGCTTTTTTTCCCGGATTACCATTAGTATCTCGGTACCTAGCACAAACAGGTTTGAATATATATATATATATATATAACGACTTCTCAATTTGTGAGTAATAGTAACAATAAAGTTCTCTTATTTTATTTTTCCCTTTTTGTCATTCTAGTATTTTCACCTATTAAGACCTATCTTGGTGAGCAACATACAATAATACTTGCTGGTGCTCTTGTTACAAATATATCATTTATTCTTGCTGCAGGATCCTTATTCAAGTAGGTTCATAAAGCTAGAATATAATTATATGCTTTATATATATCAAGTGTGTATATTTGGTTATTAATTGAAAATAATATTAGATTGACACGTTCAATTTTCCCAGGTTATCCACAATTAGCCATCATATCATCAATTGCATTTTGTCTCTCACCACCAAGTATGTTTATGTCGGCTCTGTATACTGAGTCACCTTTTGCTTTGTTGAGCTTTACTGGTATGCTTTGGTATTCTCAAAAACATTACCTTGGTGCTTCAATTCTGTGGGGTCTTGCATCCTCAATTCGATCCAATGCAATTGTCTATTCAGGTTTTTTTATGTATGATTTGATATTACGACGCATTGGAAAGGTATTAACAATAAGAATACAGTGGCAATAATCAAACGGAAGGAGAAAAATGATTTGTTTAATTTTTTCTTTTTTTGTTAGTGTACAATGATTACTGGATTGATCCGTTCAATTTTATATACTGCGATAACACTTTCTGGTTATACTGCTGTCCAATATTATGGATACCTCGAATATTGTCCTGAAAGACCATGGTGTACGCAAACTATACCAATGATTTATAGTTTTGTTCAAAAAGAATACTGGTAAGAAATAAAAAAAAACCGAATTTTAATTACTGTATTAAGAAAAACGGAAAAGGAATAATTTATTAAAGGTTTCCATGAATTTTTCTCAATTAAAATTACAGGAACAATGGTTTTCTTGCATATTATGAAGTAAAACAAATTCCAAACTTTCTTCTCGCTCTTCCTATTATTTCATTGACAGTTGTTGGACTATGGAAATACGCTCAGTATGATTGGTTATGGTTCTGTTCATTAGGGTTTTTATCATCAAAAGGTTTGTGCTGGGTGGATGAGTTAGTCCCAAATAAGAAAAATAATCCCCTTCCGAAATTTAAGTGTATAAAACTTACCATATTTGACTATCCCAATAGATCAAGTAAAAGAACCAACTATGAGTTATTCGAGTCGTCGAGCAGCACCGTTTATGTATTTATGGGGTTTATTATTACTTTATGCAGTAACATGTATGCATGTTCAAGTAATTATTCGATTTTTCACAGCGCTACCACCTCTTTATTGGTTCACAGCACAATTATGGATAAATGGATTTGGAAAACAAGGAAAGATAATGCAACAATGGATCTCAAAAATAGTATTATCTTATTATGTACTTTATGGTCTTGTTGGTATTGTTTTATTTGCTGCATTTTTACCACCAGCATAAAAATTAATATTTTATTTATATAAACGATATATATTCATATATCTATCACTTAATAGTAATAAATATTCTAATAGTATTACAAAAAAAAGAGCCTATTGAGATCATATAATTATTTGTTAAGAATATTTATTTTTTATAGATGCATTGATGAGTATGAATGATGAACAAATTATATGACGTGTAGGTGTAGGTTGTATAGATATAAAGTATAAATTTATGTACATGGGTCATGGATGTGGAGGAGAAGGAAAAGGGAGTTAATATGTATGATAAATAAGAAAAATAAAACATTTCTTTTCTTAATCCTCAAGTTCGTCACCAATTTCTTGCATGACTTGTAAATAATGATCATCATTTGTCCAATTGATATCACTTTCCAGAATTAGACCCTAATATTTATAATATTTTACTTATTAGATATTAAATCAATAATTGAGTAATACTATATAAAATCATTTTATTTACCATGAGTACATTTCGTGCGATTTCCAATCGATGTTGATGATCACTAAGTCTATAAATATTTTTAAAGAATAAGTTAAAAAAAAAACAATCCATCCCATCATGATTATTCTTATTGTTATTATCATTTACCTTTCTGATCTATCAGTTACTTGTGAAGCCATAATATCACGTTCATCATTAGCCTGTCGTTCAAATTCTAATAAAGCTTCATTTTTCGCATCTTGTATGGATTGAACTAATTCTCGATTCTCTTGATGACTTTCTAAATACATAAAAACAAAATCAATATTTCTATTCATATTTACCATGCTGTAATACAAAAATAGCAATTTTTACCAATAATTTTTGCTTGTGTTTGTGTTAACTCGGTTTTGACTTTACGTAACTGTTCAAAACCTTTTAAGAACAAACTTGTCAATTCATCGCGTTCATTAATTTTGATCTTGATTTCACGGCTAACATGGAACACATATATGTCGTTTAATAAAAACAAATATTTAAGGTTTATATTTCTCTAAAATTGATTAGCTTACCTGCGTTCAAAAGAATCATGATCAACATTACCAGGATATAATGCTTTTAATACATTATGTGAAGCATCAATAGCTTGAGTTAAAGAATTTTTACTCAGGTTGAATTGAGTCATGACATCAAGTTTTTCCCGTAATTCGTCAATGACATCTTTATGGTTTTCAATAGTGTCCATAGGATTCATACTTTCTTCGTTGTCTAAAATATCACGCACAGTTGATAACATCGTGTCCGGTTCGGGTGCAGGTTCCAGTGCTTGTTCATATTGTTCAATTTGACGTTTGAGCCAGTCAATTTCACGTTGCGAATCGAGGACTTGCTTCTCTTTTGGTGTTAATAACTGACGTTCTTGATTCTGCATATTGTTACTATAGTGGAAAGGGGAAGAGTATAAAATTGGGAACTGAAAAAAAATCCAGACGCGATATATAAATTAGGAAAAAGAACGCTCTGAGTTATGTTTGCTATGAATGATGAATTTATTATTGTTCAATATTGATGATAGAAATAATGCAAAGTTTGGTGATGATTTTTCATATTAATGATATCTTATTTACGGGCCTTCTTTTTCTTGTCACTTCCTCTTCCTTTACTCTATTAAATAATAATTATAATAATAATGAGTTATTTAGTAATGATTTGTTAATATATATATGAAAAATCCATACCTCTGGTTTTCGTTTATTGTCAATTTTGGGTTTTGCGCTTGTTGGCTTAGACTTGAAGAAATCACTCATTCGACTTTGAGTAGCTGCCTTGACATTCTTGGATAACTTTTCACAAGATTTACGTATTCTTTCCTCACTGTCATATGTGTAATTGAAAAACCAATTGAGTGTTTGCCAGCAGTAAAAACCTTTTCCCCTCGTTCTTTTATACAGTAGATATCATTTTACTTCATTTACCTGAATCCTTTATCCTTGACCATAAAATCAACTACAGCTTCTACATCAGGTGCTTCCCACTTGAGTTCAACTTCCTTTCCTGGTTTTACATCTGGCTTAATAAATAATTCACGGGCATCTGGATATTTCCAATCTTGAGGAACATTTTCACGTAACTTTTCAGGTAAATGTTCAATGGCTTTTTCGATTGACTTGTGTTCCTTGATAAGACTATAAGCACGAGTAGGTCCAACACCTTTGATACTATCCACATAATCACAGCCCAGCAAAATACACAAGTCTGTAAATTGGTTTTTATCCATTTCCAATCCTTCCAAAGCCTTATCCAAATGAATTTCGTCAATAGGCATTTTACGTGCTTCAGAAAATGTAAGATGACGAAGTAAAGTGGGTGTACCGAAAGTTAATGTGTCCATATCTTCTGAGGCAGCAGCATAAACGAGTCCAGCTTTAGCTAATTCAGCACACTGTGCTTCAGCCTCACATGGTGCTTCAACATAAGGAATACCCATCAATTTCAATAATTTTTTACACTCGTCGTTATGTTCTTTTGTAACTCGGACTGTACGTTTGGTATAACGAGCAACTTCTTCGGTAGTACCTGTTATAATTGTATATATAGTTCGATGTATACAATCAGTTTTATTGTATAAAAGAATATAGAAGAGGAAAAATTGGAAAATAAAGACGTATGATAAACGTACCAACTTCATTTGCTTCTTCCAAATTGGCCTGGGCTTCCTCTTTACGCGCTTTTCGTTTTGCAAGCTATATAGTTTAGATATTACAAAAGCATATATGTGTATGTAGTTCAAAATGAGTAACGATCGTACAGATCCATAGTATATTATATCGTTACATATATACCTCGCCTGATTTCAATAATGGTGGTCGTCCGTCAAATACATATACAGGTTTGATACCATTTTCAACCATTCGTACAGTTCGATAAAACATACCCATAAGATGACTATATATATACATTTAGATCAAATATAAAAGGAAATCGTCGTTCTTATCTATTTGATCTATTATATCATAGATTTGTTCTTTTTTTTACCTGGTTGTCTCCCCTGCATCGTTGGTAAGCATTTGACCGTCTTGTTGTCTGACAGCAATCATAAACTGATAAATACTCATGGAGGCATCAATAGCAACTTTACGACCAAAGTAACTTGAAATTTCATTACTTTTAATAGCACCTGGTGCATGCTCTGAAATGAGTTTGGTGAGGCCGTGAATACCCATGGTTTTATGCTTTTGGTTTGAGAAAGGAACGAAAAAAAAAGTCAACGCGTTGTGCAAAAAGATAAATTTTCGCGCAGAGCGCGTAAAAAAATTTGATTGGCCAAAACTTGACTAAATGAAACAGTTCATATAATAGTGATACATGAACTTCATCCAGGTACGTCGAATATATATAATTAATCAACAACTCAAAAATTTATATATATTTGAAGTAGCATAGAGATATGAAACAAGCCATTTTTGAACAACAGGTAAGAATTGTCTTTTCATTTCATGTTTTAGAATTAAGATTTCTCTGCAAATGCTTTCCTCCTATCACTAACATGGGTTATATCTTGATCAATAATCTTATAATCCTTCTTGCCAACCACTAGTAAATAAATTATAAAATACATCAAGTAGCTCTTTCATTATAAACCAGCAGTAACCATGCGCATATATCCCATGCTTATCACGAGAAGTGTCCCGAGCAGCACGATGTTCCACTTTTACGCAATTTAGCAAAAATATTTTTTTACGTATTGGAGCACAGCGAACACATGTTATGAAATCGATAGTAACGAAAAGCAATAATAATGTGGTCGTTTTATAGCTACCAGGTTCTTAAATTACGAAGACTTCTTATAACAAACTAAAAATCGGATTAGGTACATTATTTTTTTTTTTCAGCAACCGCTACGTATGAATGGAATTCATATAAACATTCTATGTTAGTTATCATATCAATGTTTGTTTGTCACTTTGTTTTTTGAAAATATGTATATTTCAATTTGAGTAATGTATCACACTAGATTCCAAATAAAGATACATGTACAGTAGAGTGTCTATATTTCCTTGATTGTGATGGTATGGTTTTCAATATGATACTTAAATAATAATATTTTATTATAGTCAAATATTTAGTGTAACACATCTCCTATAATCTTGTTCAGTATATATCAAGCGGGAAATATCTACAATCAAACTAAAATAAGTGCTGCCCCAATTAGCTCTTCACCTATTCCAGAAATCATACTTCTCTTCTTCAGTTTCTTCTTCAGTACACATCAAGCGGGAAAGATCAACAATCAAACTAAAACAAGTGCTGCCCCAATTAGCTCTTCACCTATTCCAGAAATCATGCTTCTCTTCTTCAGTTTCT
>JAEPRB010000135.1:0-29636 GCA_016758965.1 Circinella minor | reverse complement strand
CAAGTGCTGCCCCAATTAGCTCTTCACCTATTCCAGAAATCATGCTTCTCTTCTTCAGTTTCTTCTTCAGTACACATCAAGCGGGAAAGATCAACAATCAAACTAAAACAAGTGCTGCCCCAATTAGTTCTTCAACTATTCCAGAAATCATGCTTCTCTTATTCAGTCTCTTCTTCAGTACTCATCAAGCGGGAAAGATCTACAATCAAACTAAAATAAATGCTGCCCCAATTAGTTCTTCATCTATATCAGGGATCATGCTTCTCTTGTTCAGTACACATCAAGCGGGAAAGATCTACAATCAAACTAAAATAAGTGCTGCCCCAATTGGTTCTTAAATACCTACTTCTCTGGCGTTAAGTAAAAACCAAGTAAGATTATTGATTTTATTTAAATCGCCTACATAAAGGAGATAATTTTGCACCCAGACATACGTGGAATTTTTTTGATGACGTATGACTGATGGATTCTTGCAATTGACTTTTATGCGCGCGCGTAGTAATACTTTTACATTGATGCCTTTTCCACCACTAAAATGCTTAATTTAGTTGAAGACGAGATCACTATTAGTAAACACTTTACAAGCTACTTGACAAAAACGAAAGTTTTTGACTGGAAATATGAAGACGTAATAAAGCAGCTGCTTGACCTTGGATTCCTTCCTACTGACGAAAATAATGATTTACAAAAACTTGGTTCAATATATAAACATATCGTAACTAAGCTAAAAAACGAAAATTCAGTAACATACTCAGAAGCCGAACATAGAAAAATGGCAAGTGTCATTGAACATATGGAATTCTTATGTACCGCTTCACCGATCAAAAAGATCATACGCGAAAAGAAATGGCAATATGCGTATCAGCAAACCTTGGAGGATGAAGTTTTAGATGCTGCTGCCGTGGAAGAAGACTCTTGGGAGACTAAGAAAAAGACTGCCGAGAAAAACTTTAAAAATCTATCAGTGGCTGATAAATTCGCCCATTTAGCTACATATTATGGCGAAGATGGAATATTGAACCTCCAACACACAAAACTTCCAAAACGATTCAACAAGTACTTAAAAAAGATGAAGGACGAAGCTGGGATTGATGTAAAACCTTTGGTTACTCTTGAAGAAAGGGACATGTTGGTTGAAATTTCTAATTGCAAAAACACGTCTGAACTTGAGACTCTTTTATCTACATGGTACTCCAAGAAAAATTTATCTTCAAATTGTAAATACATCAGATTCGCTTTGTCTGCGAGTGTTGAGCTTTGGTCAACAAAGGCTTTGCTTAATAAAACTCATGGTGAAGACTGGTATCGGCTGCATGTATATTCAAACGTGTGGGATAAGGCTTTCCTCGATGATGAAGAGCTTGAAACCAAGCGCTCTGAATGTGTGAGTCAGGTTACGAAGATTTTAAAGGAAGCTAAAAAAGACGTTAAACTACAACGATTGGACTTCATTTTACGTGATATGAATAATGACACTGATGTTTTGACAGTAGAAGAAAAGCCGTCTGTAAAGGGCGTAAAGGCTGATATTAGAAAGGGAAATATGTTGAAAAAACACGCACTTTACTTATGGTCTAAACAAGTTGACAGCAGCGTTCTCATGGAAAAGTTGGAAGCTATATCTTGTCAATGGCAAAGCACAAAGTTTACAATTTATGGATCTCGGCTACTGCCTTCTGATACAATGCTTATCTACAAAAAAGGAAGTTATAGTTTCCCAATCTCGTCAAGACACGCACCTGAGTTCTCTAAGCTCCTGTTGGCCATCCTTTCTCTAAAACGAACTGTGAAATTAAATTATGCCAAGTTCAACTTGATTCTGGAGGAAAAGTACAAAAACGAGGTTAGGACGCTGAAATTTGCTGATGATCTCTTTAATGAAGTTAGTTTTATAAGCAACAGCACCAACAGTGACGGAGAATATGAGGACGGGGACCATGAAGAAAATGAACCAGAAGATGAAGACTTTGTTGAAAATACAAAGGTGATGCTAGACGGGTTGAAGGAAGACGAAAAAGGTTTGAAGCGTTTTCGTGACTGGGAGGACATGTTGTTGTTTGATTGCTCGAAGCGTAGAAAAACAAGAAACTAGTAGCATCGTGTGTTATGTATAGTTTAGCTCTAATATTATTCCTTAAGCTTTAATAAAGTATGTGATATCAATACCAGTGATTAATTACTTTTAGTGTACTGCTACTCTCAAAGAATCAATATTTAGAGTGTGCTTCCAATTTTCGCTGTTCTTGAAAGCGGGAAGTTAATAATTACATACTGTGATATTTGGCTTGAAAGCTGTAAATTAAGTTGAGATGAGACGAGAGATGAAATGAGTCTTCGTGTTAATCCTTTATTAAAAAAGTAGGGCCAAATAAAAAATTACATCTCAGATATTGGTTCCATAGCCAATAAATAATGAAGAGCTATCCGTGAGCAATCACTATTATACACTTGAGATATTTACCAGCATTTGATATATAATGTTTATATTAATGCTTTTATAGGTAAATATCTACAATAAGGTGTGATTTAATTCGATAGTAAAAATAAGAAGTATGCCAAATACGACACATAATATTACATAAGATACCAGCTTTGTCCGGTGAGTTTATCGTTTCCGGCAGCCGGTCCAAATGTGGTGGTCCCAATGAATTCCCAAAAAAAAAATCACGATTGATCTATTTTTGCAGATGACAGTGCCTTATTTCGACCTGGTTTCTTTGTCGAGACATATATTCCAATATGTTTTGACCTGTGAGCAATCCAAAAAGCAATCCAAAAAAGCAATCCAAAAAAGCCTCCTTGACCTTTCAATCTAAAAGCTCTGACAAACAGTCTCAACGTACTTTACAGTCGATCTCTTTATTTTAAAAGCGAACTTTGGGAATGACAAAAACGAAAAATGAGCTTTACAAAAACGAAAATTGGTCGGAGACCAGTTTGTTGGAAAGAGAAAATTGGGGGTGGAGGCACTGTAACTTTTTAAATTCCTCAACAAGGAAGGTATTCACTTTCTACGACTGTGTTGTATCAATTACAAGTACAGATAAATTAATACCTTAAGATTTTCACTATCACCAAAATATATTATTGAATTCCTTTCGAATATATGATTATTGCTTTAGGTTAAAGAAAGAGAATAAAACGCCTTTTATTACTTGTTACGTACATATATAAAATTTCCCATCACTGTTAACTAAAAGAACAAAAATAGAAGGTACTGACGTTACAAAAAATATCTATATCGTGGTTGTACAAAACTGTTTATAGGTGCTTTTGGTTTGGTGTCAGTTTGTAAGAACGAGGAGCGGAAGAAAATAATTATGTAAATTATTATACACCATAATATATTATCCTACATCGATATAAATCAATCGTATCATTTATTGTAGTTATAAAAAATTGTCATTGTTAAAAACAATTAAAACCAAATAGAAATAGAAAATAAGCTGTCATTATTGTCATGGTTTCATTTGTACACAATTGATTCTTTGTAGTATAGTAACAACGTTTATTTCTTGTAATGCAGCAACAAAAGAGCTCCGCACAGAAAATCAAATTTGCATTTAGTACATTAGCACATATAAACAGATAGTGGAATCATCTGCTGAAGCTGAACCCACAGTATCCGAATCGATTTCAAGGGCGTACCAATCAACTACGAAAGCAGCAAAAAATGAAAAAAAAAATGCATGAATGGATTTCTTTCAAAGCTTATACATTTTTGTTATATGATGTCATTTCAATTATTACAGAATCAAAGAGGCTTTGTTTCCTGTACAGTACTTGAAAAATAATATATATGAAGAAAAGAGTGACAAAAAAAAGTAGGAAGAAGGATATTTTGTGCTATAAGTTTCGGCTTGGAGGTTCTTCGTTCCCCTTCTCTTCTAGCACCCCCCAACAACAACTATTATTCTCCCTTTTTGTTATTGCGTAGTTACCCACTCACTTTTTTTGATTCCTTTTATACATAAATAATAATATTCCCTCTTTCTCTCTCTTTTTTTACTCCACACTTTTGTTTTTTTATTTTTTACATTTCATCTTACTTTATTTTTTTCAATTTTATTTTATTCCTTGGACACTTTTTTGATAGTCTTTTTTTTTTATTAATATTTTATAAATAGAACAATGCTTACAGCAGCACTATCTTCTCCAACAGCTTCACGTCAAATAAGGTCGTCTACAACTACTTCCACGACAAATGAATTTAATTCATCAATCAATAATAATGACAATGCCAGAAATAACGACACAACCATTTCAGAAAATAATGAAGAGACTTCATCACCACCATCACCGCATATCCGTATTGTTCCTCATTTAGATTCACCTCGATCACTTGTATTTAGTGTCATTGAACGAGATGTACAAGAAAATGCTATTTTAAAAATTGGACGTTTTACGGAACGATTCTTATCACCCAATCGTATTACTTTTAGAAGCAAAGTAGTGAGTCGTGGTCACGCTGAAATATGGACAGAAGGAGGCAAGGTAAAGTATCTATTATATATTTCTTTTTTTTTATCTATGTACAAAACATCGTTCTTTTCTTTTTCTGTTCCTTTTTCTTTATGAGAGAAGAAATATAATAAGAAAATAGCACGGGAAGGAGGAAATGGTGGGTCCCTGAGAGAGAAAGATACAAAAAAAAAGAAAGTCTATTCTTTTTATGGCCATGAGAAGAGAGTATTATATTTGTATGTGAGAGTGTGAGAGAGATAAAATCGTTAGCATGTTATATATGATCCCTGATTTGATTAAAACTTCCCTTTTTTATTTGTGATGTAGTTTTTCATTCGCGATACTCGTTCATCATCAGGTACCTTTCTCAATCATGTCCGATTAAGTGCTCCAAATCAAGAATCAAGACCATTTCAACTTAAAGATGGTGATGTTGTTCAATTGGGTGTGGATTATCAAGGCGGTACTGAAGGTAAATATATTTGACAATTTGCCATTGGATAAGATTGGATTTTGTAATACTCATGAAATAATATTTTATTTCAATAATAATATTATTATTAGAAATATATCGAGCCGTTAAGATGCGTCTTGAATTAAACCGGACATGGCAACATCAAACAAATACATTTAGGTATATATTTTATTCTTATTGCTTACTATAAATTATTTATTTTTTGGGGAGGGTGGAGATGGGGAAAACGATGATAGGGAGCATCAATATGTTTTATAGATAGTATCATATCATATCATTTTATATATCAATTCAAAAAGTTATGAGAAAAAACAAAACAAAAAACTGATGATCATATCCCGTGTTTCAGTTTGAATACGTTTCAGTCCTTGCGCAATTTGACCACACCGCCCAACAACGTCAGTGTACTTGATGCAGCAATGAGTAATGCTGGTAATACTGGAGCATCAGCAGCTGCAATTGCAGCAGCGGCAGCGGCAAACGGCGGTGAGTCGGCGGATCGTGAAAATATACATATCGAAGATTGTTGCATTTGTCTTTATGCAATTGCACCTTTCCAAGCCTTATTTGTAGCACCTTGTTCCCACACATTCCATTTCAAATGCTGTCGACCTTTGTTGCAAAGTTACCCCGGATTTTTATGTCCTTTATGTAGAAGCTACGCAGATCTTGATGCTAGTGTAGCAATAGAAGCTACGGAGGTAAATAATAGCTTTAGAGAAAATTTGTATATGCTTAAGGTATATAAACTCATTGGAGAGTGAATTACATTATTAATTGCTTTCTTTATATTATTGTTTGTAACCTTATTTCAAGGTTCTTCAAATGTTAAAAAAACGAGCACAAGAAGAAAATACTGAGAGCGAACCATCTGCTTCAACATCTCCACCACCAGAAGAATCGAAACCTGCAGAATGCGTTTCTACTTCAGAAGGTAAAATAATAGATAAAAAGAAAACAACTTTTATTGTTATTAATAAATGTAATTAGAATTAACTAAAAATAAACTTTTATAATTTCTATAGAAAATGCAACTACTTCTGCTGCCCCTGTTGCTGCATCAGCATCGTCAACGTGACCTAATAAAAAAACTTCTTTTTTCGTTCATATATCCAATAGCTTTTAACTCGAGTTCATTAAACATAACATTACATTATTAAAAACACGTACGCATACACGCTAAATAGTAACAGCATTGTAAACTTTTTTCTCTCTTTTCTACTCTCTGTTTCTCCCTCCCCTTTATAATCACTTTTTCCTTTCTTTTTTTTTTCTTAAGTCACGTATAACTTGATATATACCGTCTTCAATCCTTATATTTTTATCTGTTGAATTGTTCATTATTTTTCTTAAACTATTGTTTCATCCCAAAGATATTTATATATATATATAAGTGTGACAAAAAACCTAAACACTAAGCACTTTTATGGTTTAATGAATTTTTTTTTGCTGATCGTTTCCCAAGAAGACAAAAAGTTTCGTTCTGTTGGTCTGTTGCATTTGTTGTTTGTCGCGTTGAAATATTGCAAAAAATAAAAAATAAAACCCAAAAAAACAAGAGATAAAAATAATAATATATAGTCATGGTTTGAAAAATAGAGTAAATAACTTTATATATATAAAAAGTTACAATACATTTATTCTTGCGAGCGAAGACGAGCACCAGCGTTAACAACCTTAACGTTAAGTTGAGCAGCACGTTCGAGAATTTCGACACGCTTCTTGGAAGCGACGTTGTGAGCAATTTCAGCGGCATAGGTGCGGTTGTGCATCAACAACAATTCAAGTTCCTTGACATTGTTGACGGTGAACTTCAAGAAACCGTTGGGCATCATGTGGCGGGTCTTCTTGGCGGAACCGTAACCGATCTTGGGCATGGGGATTTGACCCTTGAAACGACGACGGACGGGACCATCGATACCCTTAGGCTTTCTCCATGATTCCTAATGATAATAATGAAAATTGAAAATTTAATATGTTATTATTGCTATGCATATATATATATATATATAATATATATTCCTTCCTCCTTCATTAATTATAACTTACACCAACGCGGGCGAAACGGTCGGATTGATGGCGCTTGAACTTGGCAGTGCGCTTCTTGACGATCGTGTGCTTAACAGCAGGAGTGACCATGACTAAAATTTTAAAAAGTAAAAATTCAAACCCGAAATGAGTTATTTTCCAACAATCTAAATATCAACTTTTATGATTCTGTTTTCCCCGTTGAAATAATTCGATCACATCGTAAACGTTTCGTAAAATATTGTTGATATGTCGTCTTATTGTAATAGATTGATGATCTAAACGGGATAGATGAAATCATATAATGGATGGATGCATATATCTTACCGTCAATAGATGGATGAAAGAGGAGGATTATACTTCGTCCAATTCAATTCACTTCATTGGGTCCGCCGCACTCCCTCTCCCCTCCGCGAGCTGCGCTGCCAATAATTTTTTTGGTGTCCAGGTTTGAATATTTTTTTTTTCTTCTTCCTCCGCTAATTTAACTAAACAGCTTTTCTTCCCTGTTTATTATATACTGTTATAGCATTTACCATTTTTCTTTTACACTCAATTGAATTTACGTACTGAAAAGTTGTTTTGAATTGAATGCCATTATTTAATAATAATGTAAAAAAAAAAGCATTGTCAAAATAATAATCATACATGCTGTCCATATAAATATATGCTTCTAGTATTTTTAATATTCGACGAAACAAATATCGTATCTCTCTGGAATTTCCTGTAAAATATTGTTACATTTAAATTCATTTATTTTATTTAACGTCTTAAAATGAGCACAGCGCCCTTGGGGGGACATATTTGCTCGAGACAAGATAGTGAAAGTAGAGGAAATGAAAACCCTAAAATGTTACCGGAAAATCAACAATATATTTTTTAAGAAAACTTTAATTATCATAGCAACGGTTGTTATGACAACATCTATGAAAATCGAAAATGATTATGAGTGGTTGCTATGGTAACTGCGTGACACATAAATGTGTTCTGGTTCAACTTTCAATCATATTAATGTGTAAGATGAAGGTGATTCAACACATGTTATAAGGGGAAGTCCCTTGATCTTTATTAATAAAAAAAATTAATATGATTATTTGGAGAACAGTGAATTACATATGAGATAACAGCACAGGCCAAACAGAGAGATCATGCTACATGTCTTATGATACATAATATTTAATATTGAAAAATAAGAAGATAAATCCAATTATTATTTTACTTTTCTCTTGTTTTACAGTGAACTTCCAACATACAATTCACACTTTACTCGAACCCGGTAATATATATATATATTTCACATGTTAAAATGAGTCAAGGAAGTACTGAAAAATTTATATACGTCATGTTACGATCAGTCGACACTACAAAAAAAACATTTTTATGTGTAATCATGACAACCGGCAATTCGGGCTGATAACAACCCGATTCAGATTTACAAGATGTCCTTGAATAGATATTTTTTCTTTTATTCACATGTTTGAATATATCTTTTCGACTCTTTTTTTTTTTAGTTGTGGTTATTTTCATCCATCAATTTCATATGTTAATATAATGGTCATCTTGGCAACTACAATAGATGATCTTCAACAACCAAGTATCCAAATATACGTCTTTTCTTTTTTGTTGAACCTTGAACTTTCTCTTTTCCTTATTACACGTGCAAATTACTACTACTATTATTATCATCACCATACAATGATGGGGTATGTCTCTGTGTTTGGTCCTTTTTAATATTTTTTTTTTTTTTTTGCATAAAAAGATCGACATACTTCTTCTCCCATATGAATATTATATTTGTTCTCCGTCTCACCCCTTCGTTGTAATTCTGATTTTGTGTACTGTTGGGGTCAAAGTTATTTCTGTTTTTTTTAAGTATTTTTTTGCAAAAGAATAATTTAATCGTGGTAAAATTAATTAAAAAATGACCAGCTTTTCATAATGGATCCAAATATCAATAAAAAAGCACATCAATAATGAAAAAAGGAGTACATCTATTTTACCTATTTTGTCTTTAGCTCCAAAAGGCAACAAAAAGATGCCTTCATCTAGACTCGCACATACTGTTAAAAAAAGATATCTTGGACTCAATGTAAGAAGATTATCATACCAATGATCTGCAAAGGAAAGCCATATGTTTACATGTTTTATGGTGTTAAAAAAGTTCTGCAAGTATTTAAATGTTTGTTGGGTGTATGGGGGTGAGGGAGTATAAAAAAAAATGTCTCATAAGCTGAGAATGGGTTGAGTTGAGCATGAAAATCCGAGTTTATGTGTACTTGGTAATTCAACAATATAATAATAAACATGCATAAAAAAAAAAGTAAACATTCCCTCTTTCCTCTATATATTTTCTTTTTTTTTGGGGGAGGAGGAGAATAAAATAAATATTTTGGCTTCAACAGTTTATCCAAAGATCGGAAAGTAATCATGTAAGACATACACAACTCACTTATATATTTAAAGTTAGAAACTATACAAAGCTGTAATTTTTTTTTCAATGGCAGAATGTTAAGGAGGATAACTTAACGCTTAATAAAAAAAATTCCCAGAATAGGTGTGGTGCAGTTTCTTTTTTATCCTCCTCATAATATAAAATCCTATTTCTTACTAAAAGCTTTTTACTTTTTTAAGAGTTTACATAATAAATGATTTGATAATATATTTTTTTTTCAAACTTATCAGTGATATTTGTTGTTTCTTTTGATTGTTATTATTTATTATGTAAAAACCTTGTTGGGGATTTTTCTTTTTTGTGAGTTTAAAAGGTTCTGACTTTTTATTATGAGCACATACTTAATGCAGGTTTTGGAGAAGTAGTTAGTCCGACAACACATGAAAAACAAAAACAAATATGTTTGTACACAATGTTAATATATGAACTCAACCTGATTGTCAACTTTACAAGTTTTGACAGACGTGCTTCGTTTTTCTTGCATTATTGTAGAGTACAGCATATACGTTTATCTTTGATCGCGTCGGTCAACGGACTTGTTCGTTCCGTGTTATCTCTGTCGAAAAAAAAACAACCCTGTTGTGTGTTGAGCAACCAACACGGCCAAGTATTCCCCATTTGTAATATATACGTGGCAAGAAATTGATTTTTATGGCGTCTTGATGACGAAGACGGAAATTTATTACCATCTATAGAAAATAGCAAAAATTATTTTTGGGAGAAATAAACAAGCATGGTATACGTTTCTTAATAAGCTGATTAAGCAACACGAAAACTTTTGTTCTTCATGACCATTATGTAAGTCATGAGATATCGCTCAACACATGTATAAGAGCCATAAAACTTAATAATCAAGTTAATAATTTGTAAGCTTCCCAAAAAGAAAAAAAATTGCAAAATTATTGTGTAAACTTACTAATCTGTAACCCTTTTTTTTTTACATGATTAATAATGTTAATGAAAAGGGACAACGATAGTACTTTTTTCTTTCTACAGAAGTGTATACACTAGGGGGTTGAAATAAAGTTAAGGAGAGAAATTGTCGGCATGAAAGTGTGGTAACAAATATAATAGAGACTAGTACTTTTTGTAGTGTTTATAGACGGCGGATATGAAATTATGAAAAACAAAAAAATTGAGTCCGCCTAAAGCTTAATGCGGTTATGTTTATGTTTATAATAACGAAAGCCAAAAATGCGTGAACGGAGTTGAAGCTTTAAAGAGGTGGGGATTATGCAATCGGGATAGTGGGTAAATAGTCTTGACACGTATTTAATCTAGCAATCATCAAATGTCTAGTTTGAGTCATTAGCACGTAATCAACTGTAAAAAACTTTAATGTTAGAAAAATTATATGTTGAAAAACACTCAAAAGGGGAATATCGGGTCAACTCAGCGCTTGGTGTTCCCCATCAAGAGCAATTTTGGAAATTACACGAATCCCCCAACATTAGAGGCAGACCAAGACCTTCTTATTGCTTCCCCACCCCCCATATTGACAAACTGTCTTGGCTTATTATACGTCAAAGTGATGACTGTATTGTGATTATCATTATGTCTAATTTTTTTTGAAAAAGAAAAACAGGGGTGAGTATTATTGTTATTGTTTATCACAAGTTTAATTCCTTGGCTAACTTCCTCTTTATATACGGATTTCGCCAAGGCATATGGATAAAAACAATAACAAAAAAAAGTTTCTCAAACATACTAGATTCATACTCTCCCCCCCTTCTTTTTGCTTCTCCTGAATCAAAGTGATGTGTCATACAAAAACTGATTGTTTTACCGCAGCCACATATTATTTTAGTGATAAGTTTATTTTTACAAAAACCGCAGTACTTAGAAAGTGATAACAAACTGCGCATAGGGATCTTCATGGTAACTGTGGCAACATGATGAAATCATCATTTATAAATTATTTTTGTGGAGAAATATGCTTCATATAAAATATATTGCGGAAGTATTGAACAAAAGGGGCATATCGGGGGGGTAATCTTTTCCGACTCATAACTATTTAGTATGTAATAGTTTGATTTGGAATCCTTTTTCGGAGTAAGTTGATTATTAAGATTCTAGTTGAAATTTTTTTTTTTCCATCCGACTGCGGAAAAATGGGGGGTGGGGGCGACGATAACCGCATGATAAAAAATAAAAAGTATATAAAGGAACGGATTTGGTTTTTTTTTTATATCTTTCACTCTGTTTATTTACTTTACTTTTTTTTTTCTTTCAAACTGTCTATATATCAAATTTTACATATTAAATCAAAACGAACGTCTTATACAATACGAATGCTTTCAATGCCATCACTACGATTATTCAAAACATTTTCACATCCCCAACAACACCCACATAACCATCAAGACGATTGTTCGTGCAGTTGTCATACAGATAACACAAAATCATTTTCAGCACCACGATGGTTATCACGACGTATTCGACGACGATCATCTACTTGTAGTGAACAATCATATGTTGTATCCTATGAAGAAGAGTTAAACGAATTAATACAAGCATATGAATTTGCTGAAGATGAGGTAAAATTTTGCTTGAAAAAAAAAAGTTTTTTTTCTGTTTGTACCACCTTGCGGTAAAAATATAAAAATAAAAGGAGTTGGCTTATTAACATAATCATTTTATTTTCTTTTTTAGTTGGCATACGCTATTGACTCACAAGGATCAGTATATTTCGATAATGACAGAGAAACAGCTGAAGAAGCTATCGAAGTATGTGTAGATCGATATAACTTTTTATTATCACGGTTATCCAAAGCTGAAACTATCAAATTAAATGCTCAGTATTATGGTGCAATTGCAAGCTTACATGCGCGCCTCAGTGCTTTGCCACAATTATCATATGCATGAGGTTCGAGAACCTCACAATAATACCCCTATCTCTCCTTTTTACCCAATTTCGTTGTGTTTTTTTTACTTGCCTTGTTTGGGGCTTGCTCCATTTGTACATTTTACTTTAAAGCCTATTATATTTTGTCGTCATCCGACTGAAACATCATTACATACATTACTCAATTTTTCAAACAAAGAAAACACAATTTGTACATATCTTTTTCTTTTCTTCTCATTACATATACGCCACACATGATACACACACACACTATATATTTCATTCATTCATTAATCATTCACACACACACACATAAAAATACTATATTATCACTTTCTTATTTTAATTTCTTTTATTATTATATACTTTCTTAATCTATTATCATTCATCATCAAATCATCATCAAATCAATTAATAATAATAATACATTCTTATGTTCTTCTTTTTTCTTTATTTATGGTCATAACAAAAAAAAATTTACGTGTTATTTTTTAATCTTATTTGTTGTTGTTGATAACTAAATTTTATTGGCGTTTTGTTTACAAGACAATGGTTATTGTTATTGTTGTTACAATTTATATTAAGTAGTATACTAATTATTTACAACAACAAAAGCCCTGAAAAGAAAGGGGCTACTGTATAATATAATCAGCCATTGATTTATAATAACAAATATATCGTTTTTCACGCATGAAAAAAGTACATTAAACAAAAAAAAAACCTGTTACCTGGCAAAATGTGACCCGGTGACTCAAATTGAATCTTTCTTTTTTTTTAAAAAAAAAAAAACCACACGCACCCATGTAACAATATATATTTTTATTTATTTCTCCATCTGATCTATTCACGTTGAAGATCATAAAAAGAATACTGCATTCAAATAGATAAAAAAAAATAGATATAGATTTTTATTTTTCAGTTGATGATACCATTATTTGTATCTGGTGAAAGATCTTGAGACTCATTTAGATTTGAAACTCATTTTCTTTATCATTGCTATCATAATTATTATTAATGTTAGATTATTATATAATTATAATACTATTTTTATGTGATCATTGCAATCTCACTCTCACGATGAAAAAACGGGAACGATGTTATTGATGGCATGAACTTTTCTCTTGAAATAATAAAAAAAAATTATTATTATTATTTTCATCTTCCGTCTTCGTGGGTAAATAAATGATTTATTTTATAGTCTCTTTCTTTATAAACGTAATCGGTTTAGCCGAAGAGAATAAGATTGAACCGGAAACCCGGTGAAAAGTCGTTTATACGTTTAGTCGATGAATGATCAGAGTAAAAAAAATAACCGGAATCTTGAAATCACATTCTTGCTTCAAACTGTACTGGTTGAAAATGATAACATAACAAGAATGCCGTACACACATATACATATAGTAAAACGCGTGAATTATTAAGTATTGATGATACCATTTTATAATTTGATTAACAAAATATATAAATAATTTTTTTTTTGTTACGTATGAATCATGTTTTGGTATTTTTTGGTTTAAAAAGAATGAGTGTTTAGACTGCATGATAAGCCTGCAAATAAAATTCTTTGTTATTCATTTTCTATAATATGGCTATTCCCTTTACACCGCACACTGTTTTAGTTTTATAAGCATATTTCCTTTTTCAACCCCACATTTTAATATGTTATGAAACTTGGTTTTGTTGTCTTGGATTTTTCGTTTTCCGATCTAAGTTTTAGATTCAACGAAGATATACATCCACCCCCTTTCTTCTTCTTTGAACCTTATTTACTCGGCTATAACATTAGTCCGTGAAGAAAAAAAAACAATTTGAAGTTGCATGATGCATGATAACATGCGGAAAAAACATTTTCTTTTCAATTTGCACACACACGTCTAAATTAGTACATTATTATGTGAATTAATTAGGACTAAAAATATAACCATGTTAACTCGATTGTTTTCTTTGAAATAGAGATAAAAGAAGAAATTCATTACGTTAGCAAAATAAAAGAAGCATGCATCGAAGGATCTGCTGGATTAATGGTATTAGTGTATACGAGTGTGTTATTACAATAACAACTTTTTATGTGAAGTTAATTGAAAATGGTATAATTTTACGGATGAGAAAAACTCTATTATTTTCTTTGTTATCGTGTTGTTGTGGTTTTAGCTATTGTTGTATGAGTAAAAAAAAATCATGATTGATTCAAGGTACACCTAACTTGCTTTACAATTTTATCCAGTATATTTTTTTAGGTTAAAGAGTTGTTTATACCATCATTAACTTGCCTCCCACGAACCAAAAAAAAAAAAAATAAGACTCCTATGTAGCTTACTGATAATATTCTCACAATACAATAGATAACGATGCTGTTTCCACCCTCAAAAAAATAATAATACATACTTATTAGACTGGAATCAAAAAGATTCTGTTTTCTAATGATTTATGTGAAAGAAACATAAATATAACCTAGTTTATCATCATCTTAAATCTGAAATATACCATGTGCTTTATTGTAAAAGAAAAACATAGATATTGGTAATGCGTTCCAGAGGATGTGATCAAGTATAATATACATGTTTTGTGTGCCACTTAATAAAAAGACATTCAGATATTGGTTGTGTAAATATAAAAAAAATAGCAACAGCTTTTAAATACCATATTGTATTATTATACGTATTCAACCACTGTTGCTGTATTCATATATCTATTGAAGACAAAAAAAAACTTATATCCATATTCCTATTATTGAGTTAGATAGATGGCTACGTATGTTTGAAGAATCTCTATTAATCTAGTATATTATGTTTTGGAAATACAACATACTAATAAAGAACAAACGTATGTATAAAGATTTTAAAAGACAAAACTTTAATTATCGACTTTAATATGATATAGACTATAGAGAGAAAAAAATCTTTTTGGGGACCGGATAGTATCGGATCGTATTGCACTATCCACTGATACTACAGATTATCTTAAATACCCCTAGAATAATTTTACGTTTAGTTATACGTAAACCTTTTATATATATAAACATTAATAAAGTTCTTTAATCATTCTTTTTTTTTTAAGTAATAACGAACGCAAACGATTGAAATTTACATTGTAAGTATGTTGTACTTTGGCATAAAAAAATATGAAGAGCTTTTTAAAATTTCTTTTTAATACTTGTAAGTAGCATTTAATCGTCTTCTTAAATGTTCACCAGCTGTAATAATTTCACCCGACTTAGCAACTCCTTGTGTGGATTCAGAAGGTGGAGGAACAATCGAACTAGGAATAGGTGACAATAATGTATCATCTTCAGGATGTATAAAAACAGGCATCGAATAACGGTCCACATGTGCATGTTCTGGTAAAAAGGTGACACGATGCAAAGTGCTCTTGAATAATCCATTGGTCCATTCCTATATATTATTAAAAAATGAATTAAGTTTATATTTGCAATTTTTTTTTTTTTTTTTTTTACAATTCTGGTTGAAAAAATCTACCTGCAATTGATCACCAACATTAACCAAGATTGAATTTTCAATCAATGGAGCAGAAATCCATTCTGTTCGACTGGCTTTCACTTCAAGACCGGGAACATCTTTTTGAAACAATAAAGTGATACTACCATAATCACTATGAGCGCCTGCTCGTACGGTTTCCTTATAAGTAGATTCACCACCTCGTGGATATTTAAGAAAACGAAGGACTTCACCAGATTGACGATCATAAGTGTGACGATCTGAAAACCATTTGGCTCCACCTTCTTCTTCAGGAATCTATAAGATAATTACAATTATTTAATTGATTTTTCGAATCAAAGGATAAAATATACATAATTTATGATTCCATTACCTCGAGTGCAATTGCAAAGGCTTGTAAAATACGCATTGCTGTTCCATGACATGCCTAATATCTATAATCAGCTTCTTTGTATTTTCCAAATATTTAAAAATTATAAACTAACTTACACGTGAAAATTCTTCAATGAATGATTGTTCTTTTTCGAAAATAGGTGGAAGAGGAGCATATGGTTTACCATTTATAAAGTTACGAAAATTGAAACCTCTGTTCCAGAATTTTTTTTTAACTAAAATGCTCAATGATCTATTTTCTTTATATTAAATATTGATAACTTACTCTTTATGATCTCCTTGTTTTTGATTCTCGGGATCCAAGCTGGTTTTTTTTTTCATAACATGATTATTAATGCTATCTTCCAATACACTGTATATGGTATGACAACTTTATATATATACAAAAAATAGACTTACGTTTCTTGATAGAGTTCTGAATAACCATGATTATCTTCTTGAATCAAATATTTATGTTTTTCTTCACTTGATAAATCGAAAAACTCTTTTGCCTAGAAATAATATTTATTTTATTTATTCACTCACTTCAAAAAGTAAAAAGAAAAATAAACGCGTGTTTACCAATTCAAATGAATGATCAATTTGATCTTTAGGTAACCCATGGTTAATAATATAAAAGAAACCAATAGTTTTACAAGCGTTCAAGACATTGGCTGCAACTTCTTTGGGATTTGTATCGAAATTACTAAAGTCAATTACTGGAATTTGGTCGATCATAATATTTTGAACAAAGAGAAAAAGAAGAGGATGTATAAAAATAGGTATTTGTGAAACGAAAAGAAAAAGGAGAAAGATCTTGCAGCATTAAAAAAAAAAAAAAAAAAGTCAGCTTTGTCATGCTATAAATTTAAACATGAAAAGATAATAGTTTAATCATATAATAAATTATCATACATACTAGAAACAATAAGATAACAAAAATGTGCCAAGAAAAACAAATAAAACTAAAAATTGAAAGTTGAATGTATGAAAAAAAAAAAGGGAACATGGTAATAATAGTAATAATAATAATTGTTATGTTGCGAGAAATAATAGGGCATATATAAATGTTATAGATGGTTGCTATGGTGTGAAATGAAAAATGAATAGGTATTTACGTTGTCATATACTGTTTTTTTTTTCATACTTTTGATGGTGTTTCTAAACGAACAAGAATTTGTTGTATTTGTTCACAGTCATGTTGAATCGCGGATCGAACACGATGTTCTAACCGACGTGCTTCTTGAACACTTAATTCTGGATTTACCTTTAATGCCATATCTACATGATAGAATGGTCCTAATTTTCTACCTCTTATTGAGTGATAATCAATTAAATTGGGTTCGAGAACCTGTTTTTTTTCCAGTTAAAAATCTCAATCATTGTATAATACATCAAGAAGTAAAAAAGAAAAGCACATGAAAATATAATTTAATAATAAATATACCTTCATTTGAGCCATAATACGTCTTATCTTATCCACTTCTGTCACATCCATGCCTCTGTCGGTCAATTCTTTGAGTGATGACTTTGTAATTCCAAATGTACTTTTCAACAACATTCCTGAAACTACTAATCCACCAAGAGGATCAAGAACTGATATACCTGCATAACTGCCTGCAATTGCTACCATCGCTACTCCACTTGATAATGCATCTGATCGATGATGCCTAGTACACATAATTGAATTATTTTAAGCTTTCCAACTTCCCACTTTTTGTTTGTTTGTTTGTTTGTTTTTATCTTAAAAAAGTAAATATTTTTCTCACTTACCAAGCATTTGCAACTAGTACTTCACTTCGCTCACTTCGTCCTAACTTGAGTGCTATTAAATCATTTTATCCAGTTTTGTTAAGTAACACAAGTATATACATATAAAACAATTTGTTGTCAACAAAGGTAATAATAAAAATGAATATAAAAGCTTACTTGCTCGATATAACCATTCTTTCACAAGTACACTTGACAAGGCAATCCAAGCGGCGTTTGGATTCAATGTACCATCAGCCGATGTCAGTGATGATGGTCCATGATCATGTAGCATGGATGGAATTGCGGCAAATGATGCAGGCGTTGTAGTAGCTTTTTCCACGGTTTGGTGTTGTGCTTCCATTACTATGGGAACAGTCTCTTGAACTGCTTGCGTAACATGGATTGTGGATGCATTGTTTAAAGTTGCTTGCAATAGTTCAAAAGAGTGGACTCCGATTCCTATTGCGCCCGCAATCAGGAGAGATGAAATGGCCAATGAACCGACCGTTTCAAATTTGCCTAATAACAACATTATAAACGTAATTAATAATCCTTTTCTTTATATATTTATATTTTCCTTCCTTTTTCATATACCATTATGACTTTTTTTTTTAAAAAAAAAATCACACAACTTCATAGTAATAACAAAATAAATTACCATAACCGTACGGGTAAATCATATCTGGCTTTTTTCGCGACATTTTGAAAGTGTATAAGGTTACGAAATCACTTAATAAATCTATATATCGTAATATCTTAATATCCTGGGAAAATTCTCGATATGGAATTTTTTTTTTTTTACTATCTATTAACCCTTTACCTCCAAATGAATGTGCAGCATCTGCTAGTAGTGCAGCAGAATTCATGAACCTGAAACAATGTTAATTTAGTTAAAAAATGTTTTTTTTTCTGTTTGTGATTTCAATCCACTTATATAAGATACACACACACACACACACTCTCTCTCTCTCTCTTTCTTTCTCTCTCTTTCTTTAGTAATAAAACTGTTCTTCTTCTTCCTCCTCTTTGTTTTTTTTTTTTACTTACCATCCAGCAGTACCTTTTGCTACAGTTAATCCAACATTGGACGCTAAACCTATCATTGTAATTCGTACACCTTTCTTTCCTATATAAGAATATTATCAACATGTATATATATATCAGTTAAAGTTTATCAATCCATCTTCATCCACATGAAAAGAAAAAAGTGCGACAACACTAATGAGAGAATAATGAACGAACCAGAGTGTTCAAACGTAGTTGCAATATCAGCATGGATTGAATGATTATGACTATGAGAACCATGGTTACGTACTGATAAAGCATTGGTTTTACGTGACAGCACTATCTTGTTTTTAATTGTTGATCTTAAAGAAGAATGCTGTTGTTGTTTAATGAGTGCAGTTGTATAATATGTTGATGTTTGTTGTTGTTGTTGATGATAACAACAACGTACGGTATATTTTGATAATGGTTTATAGAGTAATAGACGTGTTGTCATATTTTAGATTGAAAAAAAGCAAGAAAAAAGAAAAAAGATATTGAAGAGAAAGAAAATAAAAAGGATAAAGAAGAGAAGGGGAGAGTGGAAAAGTTGTTGCACCAGATCTTCTGGTGCCTTTTTTTTTTTTTTTTGTTTTCCGAGTAGTGTGAATACTTAAAAAAAGGCGGGCGAATTTTGCGATCTGATAAGACATAATGGCGTTATGTTTTACTTGTTCAGGATCCGCTTCATATAAACCCCACACTCTTGTGATTCTCGGCGCAAAAAAAAAAAAAAACACTCAACACCGTTATTTTATTATCGCAATCGACGCCCGTGCGTTTTTGTAGCATTATTAAAAAAAAAACAATGGCGTGATCAATTTTAACCAGTTTTAATCTTGGTTTATATTACTTTTCTTCTTTTTTGGAACTAAGCTTATTTTTTTTTTATTAATTCTGTAAAACGTTTGACATTGTAGTACCTTTTTTCATTCATTTGGCTAGATGGATCGTAATGATGTATTGAGGATAAATATAATAGAACCGACGGGGCAGACCGAATCCTTGGTGTAGCCTGTCAACTCATTTAATATTTAATCTACATCAATAGCATATTTTTTTTAGAACATGAGTATATAGTGCATATGTTCGTTGTACAACAACACGTTTCATATTCATTATCGCAATAATGTATGTATTTATATAGATATTAGTCCCTGCAGTAAAAAAAAAAAAGCCATCATCGTTTCCCCTTTCATGTAAGTTTGAAAAATAAGACAAAAGATGGGGTAAATCAGATATGTTTGGATACTTTTTTAGTACATGTGAGATCAATATTGTTATTAATAAGATATATGAGATTACTTAATATCATTATTCAGAAACTGATCTCCTTTTTTTTATTATGATGACTTTAAATATCACCAACACCCTTGGGTACTGGTAATAATAATAATAATAATAATAAAATATGTACAGGTGTTTATATGATTTTAATATTTTCTTTTCTTGACTTTTATCTTCATGAGTTTTTTTATTTTGTAACAGTAAATATTATTTTTGATTACATATATTATCGTCATTATCAATGAAAATTACAACAAAGTTGTTGTCATAGTACTAGGTATATTGATTATGTGGATAAACTTTATCCAAAAAAATAGTGATGGATCTTAGCCTTTTTTTTTTTTGCACTTTTTGCTCCATTTAGAATTGATTATGAAATAACTGAAAACATGCGATAAATACAGTACATAGAATACTCTTTCTTGGTAACAGTGACGATGGAGGTGAACCCCCCCCCCATTTCTTTATAATGATAATGAATCTATTTTAGCCATCAATCAGAAGATGCTTAATGTACTTTATTATCGCAACGTATGGTTTTATTATATCTATATCTAGTGTACAACACCACATGGGTTATCTATATACAGTACATATTAATTTTTCGTGGGGATCCATTTTATTTTCGTAAAATTGAACTTTATACGTATATATATATATAGTGTATATTATACAATAGCAACGGAGACTAGATATCATTGATCGGAATACAATTATATTTTATGTACGTACTATTTAGATCCATATTTATATACAAAAACAAATAAAGTCAACCAAAAAGCTTCTTATCATTGTTATTTCTTGTGTTATTCTAATAATGAAATATACCACTTCTTGTATTATATTATACAAATGCAGTTTTATAAACCAAGGACTGTTTAGTAATAACCATTTTAGTAGTACTATATAATATATATCAATCCAGGATCACACATTTTTTATTGCTCTTCTTTGTATGACTAATAAAGAATTCGATGGAAAGATATTATATAGTAAAAGTAAAGTCATCCGTTCACCTCAGATGTCGTAGCGATGGCGACATTCTCTTCATTGTTTTAAACATAATTTATATAAAGTAACCATTGTTATAGTTGTACGAATTTTTTTTTCTTTTTGTTATCCACATGATCAAATGGCATTATTTGTCCCACATAATGTTTTATAGTAATTTATTAAAGTAAATACGCAGGAAATGATCTGAATCCACTTTATTTTATTATTATTTTTTCTAATCACAGTTATCAATCGTTGTATGATTCTATATCACTAGGATGTATTCTTTACTTTGAGTAATTTTTTTTTCAAATCTGTGGGGAATGATGTTGATATAGATGGTATATATACCGGATTCGTTTATACAATAGTGTACTCAAACAATGATACTATTCTGGAACTGTCAACCATTATAGTGAAAGCAAATCTTTTATTAAAAGTATAGTTTTAACTACAGAGAAGAGGGTACATAGTTTGCTTTCTCTTATTATTCCCACAGATGCTTTAGTAATTTCAGAGTAAATTTAGCACACCAAAAAGCTGAATGATGTCGCGTACTAAAACAAGATCCATACTTATCATGACATTTATGCCCAGAAGTCATATAACTTATATATATATATATATATATATATATCAAACAAGCAACTGATATCAAAATTGATAATATCTGATATTGAAAAAAATGATAAACATGAAGTTTTGGCGACCTTTTTTTTCTGATGGTTTTGTTCTTCCTTTTGATTCAGTGGTTCCTTGTCTCTTGTGTTCTAATGCTAAGAAGTAAATACTCTTGTATTTTATGAGCAAGTGTTATAATCTTATGAGCAAGTGTTATAATCTTATGAGCAAGTGTTATAATCTTATGAGCAAGTGTTATAATCTTATGAGCAAGTGTTATAATCTTATGAAAAAGTACCTAAAAATTCAAACTCTTTTGGTATTATCAACTCTATATATCATTTTTATTATTCTCTTATAAAGTAGTACAATAACTTCTTTGGTTGTATAGATTATTTTATTCAGTTGATCTGATTAAGTCACTCATCGACACATTTGTGCTCAAGTAACTCCACGTCCTAACACATATATGTTTTCGTATTTACTATATGATAATGAAGTATAAAAAATACCTACCCAAACAGTTATTTTTCTTATCACACGTTATATCAACATGTTTAATTATCATCCTTCACGACCTAATGTAAAAGACTTATTGACAAATCTAATATACAATATGTACAAATAATACAAGTTATTACAACAATAGTTTGTTTTAATTACAATAGAGTCAAATAATAGATGTAAACTTTTATTATTATAATTTATTAATATATTTTGCTCCTGTTGTCGTCAGAGAGAGAAAGTTTTTCTTATTTCTTTTTAATTAATAAAATACGAATTAACACTTATCATTTGCCTAGTTGACCCCATAATATACCAATAACAATATATAATATATTACTAACAATGACAATATTAAAGCTCTATTAATTTAAGGTGTCTTCCCGCTTCGCCAATAAATAGAAGTCTGTCTTTTAGAAGCGTCGGACCTTTTCAAATTTACTAAAATAACTATTAGGCAGCTATTTTTTTTTTCTTTTTTTTTTTCTTTTAACACTTTTTCATTTTCCTTCTAAATCATTTCCTCCCCTCCCCCCCTTTTTTTCAAAAAATAAAAATAAAAAAAGGCGCAACAGGAAGAACTTTTTTTTGTCAAACGCAATCAAAAAAAAAAAAAATAATAAGTTTTTTTTTTTTATCAATTCCAAGCAAGTTAAAACAAGAAAGCACTTTTAAGTCAAAAGAACTCGTTTCAAGAATTCAAGTAAAGTTTCAAGTAAATTTCTCTTTGTCTCTTACTCTCTTACTCTCTATCACTCTCTCTCTATCTCTTTCTCTCTATCTCTTTCTCTCTCTGTGTGTGTGTACTGTATATATACCTCTCTCTATCTTTTCAGTCACGCGTGTATACTCAGTCAAACAATACAATCAGTTGTTCAATCAAAGTCTATATAAGTCAGTAATTAGAAATGGATCCTCGTAAAAGTCGATTTTCACCTTATGAAACACGAGGTGGGCCTGGTGGACCATCATCGGCAGCACCAACAGGAATTGGAGGAAGACAGGGCAATTTCCGTAATAATAATAATATTAATAATCAACCCCCATCACCACAACGTGGGGATGTATTTTATGGACGTGGAGAACCACCAAGAAGAAATTTAGGCATGAGTGGAAATAATAATGCTGGTGGTGGAGGTGGAGGAGGAGGACCCATGATGAGGGCCAAAGGATCACGATTTCAAAGAACATCAGAGTATGACAATAATGAATATATGAATTCCACTCCAGTTGACCGTACTTCTATTGGATCTACAAGCAGTTATCATACAGCTGTTACTTCGCGTAGAGCAGGAGGCAGTCGTTGGGAACCTAGAAGAGATAATAATTGGGATGATGACCGTGGTAAGATAATTTCAATTATACTTTGTTAAGTGAGTGAGTGAGTGAATGAGAAAGAAAGATAAGACATACATACACATATAACGGATATATATATATATATATATTGGAAAGGAGAGTGCAACAAGGGGAAAAAAAGTAGTATTCTTCAGTTGAAAGGAATATTTCTTTTTTTTTTTTTGTCTTTGGAGGAATTTTATTTACATAAATTGCTATGTATATTTTTTTTTTCTATCCAGTTTCTTTAAATAATGAGGAACAGGGAAGATCAAGTGAAAAACTTCCTGCTCATATTGAACAACGTGTTGCAAGAGAAAAACCATGCAGAACATTATTTGTGAGAAATATTCAGGTAACACATTATTATCAGCATCCTCAGCATTATTGATGATACGATTGAAGAAATATTCTTTTTATATATATCTTCTCCATGACTAAAGAAGGCAAAAAAAAAAAAACAATTTATTGTTATTGTTAGTATGATCTCAAAGCTCACGAAATTAGGGAAATGTATGAGAAATTCGGAGAGGTTAAAGAAGTCTTTAATTTAATTGAAAGTCGTGGCATGGTTTTTGTCACTTTTGTAAGTTTTTTTTTTATAACTGTTATCTTATCAGGCAAAAACTATAATTTGTATCAGAGGGAGAAGAAAAAGTATATAGTATATTAAGTTATTCTCGGAATTTTTTTAATGCTGTATGTATAGTATGATATAAGATCTGCAGAAAAGGCAAAAGACGCTACTCAAGGCATGTTTTTAGCAAATCGAAGAATTGATGTTCATTACTCTTTACCTAAAGAAGAAGAAGAAAATGCAAAATGTGATCGTACTAAAAATCAGGTACCAAAAAAAAAAAAAAACAATTACTCATTTACTTATCATTCTATCGTACATAATATTATCATTTGATAAGTTTACTTGATAATTGATTTCTTGACTCTTTTTTCTTATTATATAGGGTACTTTACTTTTTACATTAAAAAATACGGACTCATGGTTACAAGATGATCAATTATATGATTATTTTGGTCAATTTGGTGAAGTAAAAATTATTCGTACACCTCATTTCCGACATCATGGTACTGAAGCTCTTGAGAGACGGTATGTTTTTTATTTCGATCATTATTATTATTATTATTATTATTATTATTATTATTATTATTATTATTGAAAGAGTATAATACATACTAATATTTAAACTAAAATAGTAACCGACAACGTTTCGTTGAGTTTTATGATTCTCGTGGATGTGTCGATGCTTATGATAGTTGTCATGGCAAAGAATATAAGGGTGGTCGTTGGGATGTTTCATTCTTTTGGGATCATACTAATAGGTAAAAATGAGACTAGTGATATTTTTTCAACACAGTATTTATTATTCAGTTACTAACGTGTTTATAATCATTTTCATTATTTATATAGAGAAAGAAATGAAGCATTTGCTGCAAAGAAAGAAAGACCTGCTGATATGCGAATAAAAGATCGTCGTGATGAAAGACGTCGTGGTAGAGGAGGCGATTTTGGTCGATCTAGACGTCAGTTTGATGATGAACGTCGTGGAAGTTATGATGATCATGGTAATTATAACCACAAAAAGAAACCATATGCTGAAATATGTAGGTGATAACCGAGAAAGCTGACTATTACTATAAATATATATATATATATATAGGACGAGGCGTACGTTTTGAACGTAGATCCATGTCACCTCGCGATGAAGGTCGCCGTTATAACCCAGAAACTCCAACATATGCTTCAAATGAAGATCGACAACGATATGAAAATGCTCATAAGGCACAACAGGTAACAATAATTAGCTGTTTTTTCCCTTTTCTTATACATCTACTATTTTCATAAACTAACAATACTTTATGGACATATAGCTTTTAACAATGTTTGCACAAAATCAAGATGAACCCGATGGTGAATCTTCTCAAGGAGTCCCTGTTGCCCAACCCTATACACCAGTACAACATCAACAACCTTCTCCATATCAACCTATTCATGGTATGGCTCAAGCGCCCCCGCAACCTGTTGCAAATGACCAGACTGCCCAATTACAACAAGTATTAGGTTTTCTTGTAAGTTGAAATAATAATGTTGATAATGATCATGTTTGTTCGTAATATAAATATTTTAAATGATTTTAACCGGTAATTTTAATTTTATTTTATTACTAGACTCAAGTGGCAGCCCAACAACAGCAACAACAACAACAATATCAAGCACCACCACCTCAGCCACAACCTGTCCCTGTTGCACCTCCTGCAGTTTCACAACCATTAGCTGGTGCTCCCAGTGATCAACCACAACAGCCACAACAACAACCTATCACTGATCCAGCTGCTGCACTGAGTCAATTAGCTCAAATATTACAAAGTCAACAGCAACAACAAACAGTAGCAGCGCAACAGCAACCTCTTCAACAACAAGTACCCCCTTCGCAACAACAACAACCACAAGGATCTTACCCACCCGTATCATCTGCTAGTTGGAATCGACCCGATCAACAACCTCAATAAATTGGTTGATTGGTTGATTAATTGGTTTTTTTTTCCATAAATACATATAAAAGTATATAAAATAATCAGAATTTGACATGCAATTTTTTTTTTTTTTTTTGGATTTAAAAATATAACTTTTTGATTTGGTCAATGATTTTTTTTCCTAGTTGAAAAATTTTAATTTTTCATCATCCAGTATAATAATCAGAAACTTAAAACTTCTATGTCTCTTTATTACCTTCATTTCTACATTTTATTTACCTTCATTTCTACATTTTATTTACCTTCATTTCTACATTTTATATATTACTGCTTTTTAATACCTTATGAGCATAATATATCATTATGTAACATATTCTCTCTCTTTCTACCGTCACCGCTCGCTATAACGATATACCCCGTGAGACCAAAAGAGCATCGTTATAACGAATTATTGCTAAATAACGAATTCTTGATCTGAGCTATAATGGTGGGGTAAAATCCTATCCATATGTACTTGACCTTATTTGTATCGATATGTCTCGCAAAAAGAAGGAAGCTCTAGAACATTATATTGTTCATACTGTAAATAAGCTATTATAATAATATAACGATTGCTTTTCTCTTAGCATAGTTTCTTTTTATTAAATACGTATGTCTTTTCGTATTAGTTCTAATTGGATTAGAGCCAGATCATCACATATAATTAATGCTGATGGCCCACAGGGAAAAAAATGTGCGTACTTACTAAGACCCAAAAACTGCTTATTCTTTATAAAGCCATGCCAAATAGCAAATGATAAGTTGGGTTTTCACAGTGAACGAAAAGCAAAGCTAGATTGTCATAAGGAACGGTTTAAGATAGATTTAATGTTCAGATCGTTAAACTCTTGACAAATAAAATCAAAAAATGTCCAGCAACTACTATTATTTACTTCTTTAAGATATAAATATATTATTTGTTCGCTCGATATAACGATGTTTTTGTGGAAACTTTATCGGATATCATTATATAAGATTAGCGATATTTTCTTGCTTAATCCGTCTTGGACCCCAAAACCCTATCGTTATATGTTCGAAATATCCTTATATCGAATATCGTTATAGCAAGCGGTGACGGGATTAATATATTTCTTCCTTTAATTATTTATAATTTTTTATTGATAAGTGCTCTTATGTAGAAACTATCTTGATCCATACAGAAAGAATATATATTGCAATTTAGTAATTTGAGGTTAAGGGATAGACGACCCTTTGTATTTAGTGCGTGCCAATTTTTTATTCTTTCCACTACCGTAATATATGAGAACGCTGTAAAAAGCTGCCCAAGAGCGTTGATCCACATGTAGTTGGGACCCGGTCTAATTGCTCTTTACGTATTAATAATCGCAATGATAGGTTTTTTCATTCGTGAAGTTGTACCTTTCAGAAGTAGTGCAATCGAACCTTGCTTTTTGCACCCCCGATTTTTGCACACCTTTTGACCAAAAATCGCAGCTGCGTGTCTAAAATACGATACATCTTTACTTACGTATTAGCTTTTCCCTATCATATTCATATTGGAGATAGAGTAAGTAATTGACTACTTTTATTCAAATTTATCTGTAGTTTTCGCTTTGAACGTTGTAGTGCTCTATATTGTCATCATCACCAACACTCCATTCGTCCAAACATCTGGAAAAAACTATATTTGCATTAGAGTATAAAGTTTCGATACATTGATAGTTACACTCAAAAAGAGTGCACCGTGCCTTCCGAGGGGATTAAGACTTACTACGTATTAATATATTCATAGAAAACATCCCACACCCTTTGGAGAGCCAATACCCGCGAAAGCTCAAGAGTAATTCCATCAAGTTGAATATGTATGTATATATTCATAGAGGACATCTCAAACCCCTAACTAACAGAGCAATCACGGATAATTAGTATAATACGTAAAGGCAATTCCGTCATTTTAAATACGTAGTGCATATATTTATAGTGGACATCCTAAACTTTCAAAAAGCCTAAATATGATCCTACCAAACCCAAGACGGAATGCGTCATAACAATTATACCGAGTACTGTATAGCCATAAAGGAAGTCAAATAGGGAAGAGCTAGTTAAATAAATCAAACCAGTCAACGGATTGTTGGTGCAATCTTTTTTATATGGGAGCCCAAAAGGCTTCAGAATACATAATACCTCCAACGCTACTGTCAAATGAGCATTATAATCTTCACATTGAACCGATACAATCGTGGTTTGACATTAAAACTTTCAAATGAATTTTTCGAGACGGAATCCTCACACGATACCTACGAGTACGTATCCGGATTGTCATCATTGTGAAAAGAGGACGTTGTCTCGCTGGCGAAAGATTTGCAACGTTGTTGTCTAGGAACTTGTAAACCTTAGAAATCTCTTCGTAAAAAAAATACTGAAGATCTTGACTGTAAAATATCCAACATCATAAATAATACCTTGTTTAATTAGCTGGTTTAAAAAGGAAATCTGACATTTTTAAAATTCGACAAAAATTCATAGTACAGAACCCGCAACGTTCTATTGTGAAGGATTTTGACAAATGAAAGGACGAAAAGTAGGTATTACATAAAAGGAAGTACGTAGCAAGATTTTAGATTAGCTATTACAGACCATCAACAACTTTGAACAAAAGTGGCCAATACAGACGTGTAGGCGTAATCTTGGTTTCAGAAATAGTCAATCTAAGCAAGCATCTTGGCTAAAAGCAGATGAAAAATCAGCTAAAATTTGGTACACATCGCGTGAAGAAGAAGCGACAGATTCATGTGCAATTCAGAACTTCTGGCCTCTTGTAAAGAGCAAGACCAAGCGTAAAAAGCTGATGACTGAAAAAACTTTGTTTCAAAGAAGTGCTGGTGCCTGCAACAATGTCCATGTTAGCTAGCTCCGTGCTTTTTGCATATCATTAAAGCTATTTTTTAATTGATTATCTTTTAGTATTTTACCAGTTACCACTTTTACATCACCAAATTATTTTTTTTATAATCACTAAATTTAACCAATATTTCCCAGCTTTACTGTAATATGGAGAGTCATTACGTAGAGAAGAAAGGAAAAGAAAGGGACGCCATGAGCCAAGATCCAGTTCACTTTACAAAACGTTTGTACAACTAGAGGGAAAATCAATGCACACATAATTTTATCAATGCATGTAATATATATCTTACCCAGCCCTCATTCTCTTATATCAATAATGTGCTTAAAAAAAGATGTATCACGTGTTACAAAATAGATCCCTCCCACTGACAACACTATCCACAAATATATATTACACCACTTTATCAGTAAAAACAAATTAATCCATAATAACATTTTTATTTATTATAATAATTAATAATAAGCCTTCTCTTAGTTCTCAAGAAATAATAATATAACTTGATTAACGAGAATAACCACGAGAAGGTGGAAGGCTAGCTATTCCCAAAAAAATGTGTTTGGTTTCTCCACAACCCAACACCTCAGTGAAGGTGTTCTCAACGTTCTGAAACA